>JAOTOL010001527.1:782500-1027500 GCA_034440575.1 Imbricaverruca yamaguchii | reverse complement strand
GAGCTGGGACAATGTTGTGATTGTCACAGTCAGCTGCAGGGGAATTCAGCAATAGCATGTACACCCATATTATCTGCCTAGCATGCCTGGTGGCACTACATGCTAATCAAAACGGATCAGACAACTCGCTTTCGAAGCTTATCTTGCTGTCAGCCAGTGTCTTACAGTAACTGTCAGAAGTATGGAACAGACTACTTCACAGCTAATGTGCCGATCAGAAGCTAAGCCTTGTCATCCTACCTATGATTTCCGGCGACCAATGATAGGAGAAGAGAACTCACTATTTTTTTATTTTGGACAGTTAAAACAGTCGAAAACGCCGAGGATTGTTTTCAAGTTTTCCATGAGTTCTTTAAGGATTTAATGAACTAATGCTGACGAAGTGTTTGAATATATCCGAATTTTATGAAATGCTGACCCGGTTTGTGGAGTCTGACCTCTCTTCGGTATGCGGTGTAATGTCCGCTTGTCGCGGTCAGAGCTTGCCGAAGCGTCCGATTGGACCAAGGTGGATAGTGTTGCCCCTGGCTCATCACATGAGCATGTGACCCTCGGTGACAAAGGTCAGCAGGTCATACAACAGGATGGTGACATCGTCCACCGACAGGCCAGAGAAGCCGCCTCGGGGTCAGTCCCAGTCTTGATCTCGGTGAGCGTGAACATAATTTTGCAATAGGAATAGACAGCTCCTCAGTACATTCGCAAGTGACATGTGCAATGCCATTGTCTGGTTCGCATGTCTTGTGACGGTTGCTACTATCAGGGAATCATGGGTATTTTTCGACTACAGTTTGCTGCTGCCGAATTACCTCAACTATCTGAACATGGAAGCGTGTGGTTAGGTCAATCTATCCCTGTGCTACTTCAGAAGCACATTTTTGGACAATTTATAAACAAGAGGGCATTACACGTGAGGGGACAAAGTGTTGGAATGCGTGTATGGAGGTGCATTTCGGTGATGTACAAGGGCGCAGTATAATGCCAATACTGCGCAATCCTTCAGCAAATTATTAACGCCAACTATCAATTAAGCTGATTCTGAAGAGTGTCTAGGGATGTATACAGGTGTCGACTACTTAATCCTCCTTCGCCTTGCTGTGGGAACTGCCCTGTTTATATCAAGTGTACATTTGATGACATGCATTGACGTATGACGGTCTGCCTCTTCTTTTCAGAATTTGAAAAATCAAATTATGACGACAAATCTGTGGGTCGAACAGGTAAGACCAGCGGGACATGTTTGTATTAATCTGTATTTGTTTTTACTCCGTTGTCTATACGGCATTATGCTTTGCGTTCGCATTTTGTAGATAAGGAATATGCGGATGAAAGGATTATGCATAGCATAATTGTGTAACAATAATTATATGTGGCAAAAGTGTAGGAATTATTCAGATTTGGGCCACATCGTCTGCTGAATGTCATTGCATTTATTTATTTATTTATTTCGCAATGCATGCCCTCCACGTGCAGTGACTGCATTCGTTTTTTTAAAGGTAATTTTGTTTCATTGGTGAACACCTTTTGGAACGGTAACCATTTCTATTGATGAGCCGTATGTCGGTGGTGGTGTTTCGTCACTAATCAGTGTCGGTGAAGTGTGGATCCCCGTTAATTGCACCAACTGGCCATTTGTCAATACGGACACCTTGGTGATATGCTGGTTGTTTGTCCTCAACTACTGAGGAATCACATAGTACTAACATGTAAATTTAAAAACAACAAATGTCTGCTTTGTTGTAGAGTTGGAACGATTACAAGCTGAACTGGGAGCCAAGAGAGTACGGAGGAGTGCAGGTGTTGCACGTGCCGTCTGACCATATCTGGCGGCCCGACATCGTGCTCTACAACAAGTGAGTCGAGCCGGCTGGAAATGGGTGGAACAGCCACATCACCTGTCACCACATCTGACGAGTGTCACCACATCACCTGTCACCACATCTGACAAGTGTCACCACATTACCTGTCACCACATCTGACAAGTGTCACCACATCTGACAAGTGTCACCACATCTGACAAGTGTCACCACATCTGACAACTGTCACCACATCTGACAACTGTCACCACATCTGACAACTGTCACCACATCTGACAAGTGTCACCACATCTGACAAGTGTCACCACATCTGACAACTGTCACCACATCTGACAAGTGTCACCACATCTGACAAGTGTCACCACATCTGACAACTGTCACCACATCTGACAACTGTCACCACATCTGACAAGTGTCACCACGTCTGACAAGTGTCACCACATCTGATAACTGTCACCACATCTGACAAGTGTCACCACATCTGACAAGTATCACCACAGCTGACAACTGTCACCACATCTGACAACTGTCACACATCTGACAAGTGTCACCATAGCCCGGCATCACCAGTGCATACTTCAACGTCCAAACCTTCTAGAGTTATGCTTCGCGAAGTATTCACTTTGTCCCCTCCTTCTTTTCGTCCGCGTGTTGAGTCCAGTATTTCTCGAACTTTTCGTGGAGTAATTACGCAAGTTTCCTCGGTTTTCGGTGAGATTTACCTTACCATGTAGCACACGAAGTCATGTTAAGGTGAGGATCGTATGGTCGAAATGACGGCATTATTAGGTATGTGTTGATGCAGCTGTTCAAAGCTATTGCCACGAGAACGGTCATTCCTTCACCCGTATCCCTCATCATGTACCTCCGCCCTTCCACACTATCATCGAGAGAAGGCTAAAACTGTAAATGCGTATGTATCCTCGCAAACGTTATGGTTCGCCATAAACCCGAGTTCCAGTTCAATTAGTGTATTTCAAAATTGCAACATGAAATTATATACAGGTTTGCTTACAAATCTGTATATAATTTCATTGATCTATGGATGATCTGTGAAATTACAAATTATTAGGTTTGCTCGTCATCGTTGCTGATGCACAAAGTATTTGCAATATAGGCTTGCCTATATGGTTTATCAATATTTCACGAATGCAGTCATATATTACATACCCACTACCCACACACAGCCCTGTCCAACATCCATGACGTCATCAGGCTAATATTGGCCATATATGAGACATATCAACTGATGGCGTTACGCTTGTAAAAGTTAATTCATCCCTCGCATTGCGATGCTAAATGAATGGTTATATTTCGTAATGCATGCTTACAATTGTCGATCCAGCACACGATTTGCACAAAGGTAAACTTTGCACAATAAAAGCGGTGCTTTCATCCCTTATGCTTGGGAGATGCTACGCATCATATATATATATATATATATATATATATATATATATATATATATATATATATATATATATCTCAAGTATAGATATCTAGCCATCAACCACAGAGCAACAACAGATCAACCACAGATCAACCACAGATCAAGCACAGATCACCATCGAAGAGCCGTCATCTGGTTACATTTCCTCTTCGCAGGCATGACAAAGGAAATGGTTCCAAAGTATCGAGGTGGACGGGCGGAAATGTCTTTTCACCGTAGCATCTGTCGTTTTGATATTCTCCTTCATACACTGAAAAAGCACCCGCACCCCTCCGTTGAGCTGCACAATGAGGACTGAATGCAAAACAGGGCAAAGACTCACTGCATGTCCTTGGCAGAGAACTTCCCGAACATGACAGCGACGTTCGTGATTAAACCATCACACTTCACCTGCGGTGGAAACCCCATCACACTTCCTTTGGCCCGCCGCCATCAGCCAACTGGCATGCATATATACAGTTCTAGCCAATGGTAAACACCGCACATCAGACATTCCATTGGACATCAGGCACTCCAAAAGCCGTCCACCTCACTCCAACCTGGAACCGCCCTTGATTCGATGCACTTTAATATCACTGACACGGCACACCGACGCATGGCTGTGTCACCGACACGCGGCTGTGTCACCGGTGCGTGGCTATGACACCGACGCGCGGTTGTGACACCGACGGGCGGCTGTGACACCGACGCGTGGTTGTGACACTGACGCGTAGTTGTGACACCGACGCGTGGCTGTGACACCGACGCGCGGTTGTGACACCGACACGTGGTTGCGACACTCCACCTGAGAAGCTCCACCGACTCGTCAGGAAGCTCGAGCGTCCGGCCTGCGACCTCCCTGATGCTTTGAGAGTGCCTATCAAAGCCTCCAGACAACACTGTCAGCTGCACACTTGGAAGTCGATGTTGTATGGTGAAGGAAGTCTGAGTTCAGTCAAGTCAGCTCCCTGTTCTGCACGTGTGAAGTGGATGGGGGTTTCAGGAGATTCTCTTCACACAATGCCGCCAGCTTCAACCCAGGCTTGTCGAAGCGTTCCTCCAGGCATCGATCTCGGGTCCAGCGTCGGCAGTGCTGCCGTGCGAGCCTCGTCCACTGGGTGGTGTTCCTCGTCCTGTGCGACCCTGACCTGTGTGGCTGATTTGGTCTTGGATCTTCGTACTTTTTGTCCGGACAACCTGCAGCTTTGGCACGTCTACCTCGACGCCGCAGTGACCAGAAGGCTTCGCCAGCTGCCAGACCGCTTCGCCAGCGGCCAGACCGCTTCGCCAGCGGCCAGACTGCTTCGCCAGCGATCAGACCGCTTCGCCAGCGACCAGACCGCTTCGCCAGCGGCCAGACCGCTTCGCCAGCGGCCAGACTGCTTCGCCAGCGATCAGACCGCTTCGCCAGCGACCAGACCGCTTCGCCAGCGGCCAGACCGCTTCGCCAGTGACCATACCGCTTCGCAGGCCACTTCCATGCATTGCCATCAGCTGACGTAGGGAAAGTTCAGTCGTCTTTAGTGACGACCCAGCGTTGGACGAGTCGCTCTGGACAGCCTTAGTGACAACTCGGCGGTGAACGAGGCGCTCTGGACAGCCTTAGTGACGACCCGGCGTTGGACGAGTCCCTCTGGACAGCCTTAGTGACGACTCGGCGTTGGACGAGGCGCTCAGGACGTGTTTAGTCACGACCCGCTGGTGGCCATCTTCTTTGACGACCTGGCAGCAGACGAGGCGCGCTGGGGCGCGGTTGCAGCCAGCTCACAACACTTGGCCACGTCTTGTGGCGGCTAAATACGTTTGGACGTTCCGTGCTTTATGCTGAGACCTCGAGATCTTGGCTGGCATCCCCCCTCTCGTTTTTGTCGCCTTTAATCCTGTCCATGTCTTCGATCGTCTTGGCATGTTGGTTGGGGAGGTGTCCCATCGCCGCGTTGGTGTGACACATCGATGCTCACTGGCCCACCGGCGAGTCGGGCAGATGCTGAGTACCCTCCTCACCATTTCACCCTCCTCGAACATGTACCTGTGCAACCCGCTGCTATTAGCAGACTCCTTTATGGCGTTTTAAGCGTTTCCATACGCAAGATGCTATTCGCGGTCCCTGTCACCTCTCTGTTCGCATCTTGAAGGACCAGATGGAAGCCAGACCACATTAAACAACGGCGACAGTCACATCAGGATGTTTTCACGTCTAGTAGTTGTTTCCCTTTGTGACGATAATATTGTTTGTAAGTGATGCATACATGAGTTTTTTATCATGTGGTAGAAAATGCCACATCTGGCAACCTCCTGGCCATGCCTGGTGAGCATTCTGGCGTGTGCTTGGACCACGACTGATATTGAAGGCTAGTCGATCGCCATAACTACTTGAGACACGCCCACCGGCGATGGGCCGGACGGTTTTGTGTATCATCTTCGTGTGCTGTAAGCTACCTTTTCCAGCCTGATGCAAATTGAAACGACCCAGATTCTTTGGAGCGAACTCCGGGCACTTGCCTGGTATCATACCTGTCTATAAATAACTAAGAAAACTCCCACGAAGCCCCTGCACATATTGGCAATATCTGGCTTGAGAAGTGCGGGAACATTTGCAGAGACCGCCCTGGTTGGGTCACACGCTCTGAGAAGCATGACTGACCCAGCAGTGATTTGGACACGGGACATGCACTGCGCCCTGAGCGAGTTCTTTGAACTAACCTTGCGCCCGCTTGCGTATTCCGCTCAGACTGACTGCCGCGTCGAATGAGAACCCACCAACTTCGCAACGAGAATACGTAATCTGAAGAGAACGTCTTCGACTGCTTCGCCGGGATTTCGCCTGTGGCACCGGGAGCATCGTACTCGTCAATGCAGACGCTTACCGTCTCCAGCTGACTCGAGGTGTACTGTAAACAGTCGCTGAGGGCGACCGCATCCTGCCAGGCATGCGATATTTACACGCGTCACGTACGCGGTTGTCGCGTGGTGCGTGCGTGTACGCTACGTCGCCGCGCACTGACAACGCGTGCGACGTGGTACAGCGCGTGTGACGTGGTACAGCGCGTGTGACGTGGCGCAGCGTGTGTGACGTGGTACAGCGCGTGTGACGTGGTACAGCGCGTGTGACGTGGCACAGCGCGTGTGACGTGGTACAGCGCGTGTGGCGTGGCGCAGCGTGTGTGACGTGGTACAGCTAGTGTGACGCGGTACAGCGTGTGTGACGTGGTACAGCGCGTGTGACGTGGTACAGCGCGTGTGACGTGGTACAGCGCGTGTGACGTGGTACAGCAGCGTGTGTGACGTGGTACAGCTAGTGTGACGCGGTACAGCGTGTGTGACGTGGTACAGCGCGTGTGACGTGGTACAGCGCGTGTGACGTGGTACAGCGTGTGTGACGTGGCACAGCGCGTGTGACGTGGCACAGCGCGTGTGACGTGGTACAGCGCGTGTGACGTGGTACAGAGCGTGTGACGTGGTACAGCGCGTGTGACGTGGCACAGCGCGTGTGACGTGGTACAGCAGCGTGTGTGACGTGGTACAGCTAGTGTGACGTGGTACAGCGCGTGTGACGTGGTACAGCTAGTGTGACGTGGTACAGCGCGTGTGACGTGGTACATCTAGTGTGACGTGGTACAGCGCGTGTGACGTGGTACAGCGTGTGCGACGTGGTACAGCGTGTGTGACGTGGCACAGCGCGTGTGACGTGGCACAGCGCGTGTGACGTGGTACAGCGCGTGTGACGTGGTACAGCGAGTGTGTGCGCCTACGGGCTTGGTGGCGGCAATAACACAACTCCAAATGAGATAATTGCCTAATGAAGCCAGAAGCACCCATATTTATTTAGAATATGTATTTTACCTACATTTTACCTATGTTTGCAGTGCACATATTTCTTGCATATGTTTACTTATATTTAGGTTTTCTCTCTCTCTATCTATCTATCTATCTATCTATCTATCTATCTATATCTCTATCTCTCTATCTATCTATCTCT
This sequence comes from Imbricaverruca yamaguchii, assembly GCA_034440575.1. Taxonomy (NCBI): domain Eukaryota; kingdom Metazoa; phylum Arthropoda; class Thecostraca; family Neoverrucidae; genus Imbricaverruca; species Imbricaverruca yamaguchii. Next base: position 1,020,275 of record JAOTOL010001527.1, on the reverse strand, counting down.
CTATCTATCTATCTATCTATCTATCTATCTATCTATCTATCTATCTATCTATCTATCTATCTATCTATCTATCTATCTATCTATCTATCTATCTATCTATCTATCTATCTATCTATCTATCTATCTATCTATATATCTCTCTCTCGCTCTCTCGCTCTCTCTTTCTCGCTCTCTTTTCAGCTTTTCTTGACTCCGGTGTCGTCGGTGGCCTTCAGTCCACACAAAACCCTCCATTGATTGCACCATCTATGAAAAGAACACAAGAAGGATTAGGCTTAACAAGATGACGCAAAACTTCGGGAAGAACGAGAAAATGTGGCGGAAAATAGCAGTTCTACTTCGTTGATCGATTGAAGTTCTTAAATCTAAGGCTGCTGTGCTCCACTGATCTCATTAGGTTTCTCCGAGGGGCACAACCCAAGTATCTGCTCTGCTCTGCCATCCACTGGATATTTCAATCGAGGCGTGCCAAGGATGTCGCTATCCGCTGTTGGCTTTTTTGCATGCTTTGCCTTGCATTGAGCCGTGCCGAATATGTTGATTTCTTTTCAGCAGTGAAGAGAGCTTTGAAATGTGTAGCTGTGCACTGTGTGGCTTGTTGGGATCAGTAAGATTCTCAGTTAGTTGCCGCTCTCAATACGAAGTGTTTCAGATCGCATTCTTCTCCGACTGGTGTCGCAGCTCCACTGCCACTCCGTAAGTCGACGAAAGGCGCCTAGTTATGCCTCTAGTTGTCGATGTAAATTAATATAGAAGGTAGGACTCCGATGACGCGTAAGGTAGTAATATTCACCGTCCGGTTCTTACAGAGGACCTTGAAGTAATTTCTTCCGTAGCTATTCACATCAATAAATATTAATGTTGATGGGAAGAAGACTACTAGCTTCCACACACACATCTATCAATGTAATTTGTTTTAAAAAAATGGCATTAAATAAATAGCTGATGACATATTTAGTTTTTTAATCTGCTTCGCCGTTTCACATCAAAATTATATTTTCTCACCGCTGGCATTCGAATTTCGTAAGCATTTAGGTACACCCATGAACAAACAGGAACGCATCAGCACGCGCAGTGGACGGAGCGCAATATCATAAGCAATATCACAAGTCAGCCAAGTAACCAGCCTTCAGAATCAGCGCATCAGCCTAGAGCAGCGGAATGAGCTTTTCGTCGTAACTCTGCTATCTAGTTAGGCAGAAAAGTCATATCTGTAATATGTTATAGTTTGCCGGTCGCTGTCCAACACATCGCAGTATCTGCTGCGGCGCGCCAGGCTGCTCAGTCAGCGTTTTTGGCCGATGGCCCCTCGTGGCTTGGCCCCGGGCTATGGCGGGCTATATGGTACGGCTGGCCCTCGTGACTTGGCCCCGGGCTATGGCGGGCTATATGATACGGCCAGCCCTCGTGACCTGGCCCCGGGCTATTGCGGGCTATATGGTACGGCCAGCCCTCGTGACCTGGCCCCTGGCTATGGCGGGCTATATGATACGGCCAGCCCTCGTGACCTGGCCCCGGGCTATGGCGGGCTATATGATACGGCCAGCCCTCGTGACCTGGCCCCTGGCTATGGCGGGTTACATGGCACGGCCGGCGGCCAGTGAGGCGCGGCGTTCCCGCCGCTCAGGGAGCCGCTGATGGGACTCCCTCGGCGGGAGAGCGCACTGCCACGCCACTTTGGAGTAATGAGCCACTTTGGGATTTTGTTAGGCAGTCGGGCACGCTGGTCGTCGGTCCGCCCGGCGCCCGTTGTCCGTTGCCAAGTCCAGCTAACAGCAGGTAATTTAGCAGCAAACCTCACTTTAGAGCGGGGTATGCAGCAGCTCTGTCACATGGCATTCGCTCTCCGGACGAGGTTATACCAGATATGACTAACAAGAGACGTTTGGGGCTGGAGCTGGAGCACGACTTCTCCACACGGCGCTCGACGCCTCCCGTTGTCGCAGTCCAACCCCTCACCAAGCATGGTGAGGGGTTGGACACAATAGCAGGCCATCACACACGTGATGGACACGTGATTGGACTAAACGACATCTCATTTGGGCTAAACGCAGTCGTGGCCATCACACACGTCCGTGAAGTAACGGCCACCACCCGACACAATAGCAGGCCGGCTGTGGCCACCACCCGACACAATAGCAGGCCGTGGCCACCACCCGACACAATAGCAGGCCGGCGGTGGCCACCACCCGACACAGTAGCAGGCCGTGGCCACCACCCGACACAGTAGCAGGCCGTGGCCACCACCCGACACAATAGCAGGCCGGCGGTGGCCACCACCCGACACAGTAGCAGGCCGTGGCCACCACCCGACACAGTAGCAGGCCGTGGCCACCACCCGACACAATAGCAGGCCGGGGCCATGACCACCACCCGACACAGTAGCAGGCCGTGGCCACCACCCGACACAGTGAAAAGCAGGCCGTGGCCACCACCCGACACAAATAGCAGGCCGGCTGTGGCCACCACCCGACACAGTAGCAGGCCGGCCTGGCCACCACCCGACACAGTAGCAGCCGTGGCCACCACCCGCATAGCAGCCGGCCACCACCCGACACAATAGACTGCCGGGTGGCCACCACCCGACACAGTAGCAGACCGGCTGTGGCCACCACCCGACACAATAGCAGGCCTGCCGTGGCCACCACCCGACACAGTAGCAGACCGGCTGTGGCCACCACCCGACACAATAGCAGGCCTGCCGTGGCCACCACCCGACACAGTAGCAGCCCGGCTGTGGCCACCACCCGACACAATAGCAGGCCGGCGGTGGCCACCACCCGACACAGTAGCAGCCCGGCTGTGGCCACCACCCGACACAATAGCAGGCCTGCCGTGGCCACCACCCGACACAGTAGCAGCCCGGCTGTGGCCACCACCCGACACAGTAGCAGGCCGTGGCCACCACCCGACACAATAGCAGGCCTGCCGTGGCCACCACCCGACACAATAGCAGGCCGGCCATGACCACCACCCGACACAGTAGCAGGCCGTGGCCACCACCCGACACAGTAGCAGGCCGTGGCCACCACCCGACACAGTAGCAGGCCGGCCGTGGCCACCACCCGACACAATAGCAGGCCGGGCATGGCCACCACCCGACACAGTAGCAGGCCGGCTGTGGCCACCACCCGACACAGTAGCAGACCGGCCGTGGCCACCACCCGACACAATAGTAGGCCGTGGCCACCACCCGACACAGTAGCAGGCCGGCCATGGCCACCACCCGACACAATAGCAGGCCTGCCGTGGCCACCACCCGACACAGTAGCAGGCCGGCTGTGGCCACCACCCGACACAATAGTCGGCCGTGGCCACCACCCGATACAGTAGCAGTCCGTGGCCACCACCCGACACAGTAGCAGGCCGGCTGTGGCCACCACCCGACACAATAGTCGGTCGGCCGTGGCTACCACCCGACACAATAGTCGGTCGGCCGTGGCTACCACCCGACACAACAACTGGCCGTGGCCACCACCCGACACAATAGCAGGCCGGCCGTCGTGCGCTTCCGCCACTGATCTGGAAGCAGAATTGGTAGACATTACACAAGCTCTTGTCAGCGTAATTAATTATCTATGACAGAAGGCTATATTGCGTAACGCTATGCACAACGATGCATGTTTCCGTCGAAAAGCGTTCGCCTGAGCTGTGACAAACTATTTCAAAATTAGCGAGGAGAGGACCATAGCCATTTACCGAAATGCCAAAAGACATCGTTGAATTATGGTTGAATATTCATTGGTGCTTAAGCAAACATGTGAAACATTTAGCGCAAATAAACGTGAAGAAGGAAATGTGTGTTCGTACTTTCGTGTTTATAATGAATGTAAAAATGCAATATTTCTTGTATTTTCCAGTTCCATCGTGAATTGTATTTGTGAATCCTCTTGGTTCAAGAGATTCATGTTTTCCAACATGCTTGTTGATCTTGTCACTGCTACCAGACCATCATCCACGCACCTTATCCAGATGGCTTTGTTTCACTAAATGGTATCCAAAATGTATTTTCTCTGTAGTGCTTTCTGGGGACGAGTAGCCTAGGGGTAAGTTGCTCGTCTCACAATCGAAAGGATGTGAGTTCGAGTCTCACCTGTCGCTACTCTTCGCCCGCGACCAATCGGCGTGAGAGATTGGCGATGCTACATGACTCAACGGTCGATGTGTCGTAAAACCAATAACCAACCAATAATCTGTTGTGCTTCCAAATATAAACGAGCTGTCACTGAGCTTAGACGCATTGCTAACTTCCTATGCTAACCTCCTGTGCTACACATGTTCTCCGTTGCCACAACAATGAGCAGGACTGTCTGCACAGCGTGACAAGTTCTACGAAGTGTGTTTTTGGCTACAGGGAATTATCATCTTTGCATCAAGAACTTCGCGTCTTGCACCCAGAACTTCCTCACCTCAAATCCGTTGAACTCAAGCGCTCGACGCTGCATTGTGGTATATCAAGTTGGGGTGTTCTCACTCAGAGCCAGATCTTCCTTTTCATTACCAACTTTGTTTACCAACTTCCATCACAATACTTCTTCTGAAGTGCTATTAATATTCGCTCGATGCAGAGGTTTCGCGCGGGTACATCCCAGCTCGCGAACAGCTGGCCGTACACCTCGCGTCACACCCGCCACTTGCCATCTGTGCAGAATGCTAACAGTACTCCCTCTACGTCCCTCATAGCTGATACATAAGGAGGTCCAACTGCACTACTCCTTAGCACTGACCCGCACTCGTCCAGCGTCCAAATGGGTGCCATATGCACGTCAAACAGACTCATATGTACGCCATCCTGTGGCGCAATGAATTGAGAGCGTGCGTTGATTATAATCCGGCTTTGTATGATGCAAACGACTGACCTTACAACCAGCTGATTTAACAACAGCGAACCGCCCGCAGCGCCGACGGGAACTTCGAGGTGACTCTCACCACCAAGGCGAAGCTTCACTTCAATGGTCTGGTGGTGTGGGTGCCGCCGGCCATCTACAAGTCCTCCTGCCTGATCGACGTCGAGTACTTCCCGTTTGACGAGCAGACTTGTGTCATGAAGTTCGGCAGTTGGACATACGACGGCTTCCAGGTATTTGGCAATGCGGAATGTTGATGATTTTTATTTGTGTTGTGCTCTGTTGTGTATATTTGTATCGTTTGGCAGAATACCATCTTGTATGCATTTCTCACCTTCATCACCAGTGAGTAGAGACCAGCCCAGAGGGTGTCATCCCAATAACGGCCAAGAGAGCGAATGGAGCTTCCATATCCGATATATGACGTTTATGACACTTCACCCACTTACAGCTAATATTTTTATGTGATTGCATGCAGGTGACCATATGTACATGTTTTTTTTCGCAACATATCATAAAGAGCACACCCCATTACTATATATTAATATATTTAGCCTATGTTGCACTAAAATCGCTTGTAGCAAATTGCAGTGATTTAAGCGGAAACCAGCAACGCATCGTTTTGGACAGGGATTCCTGTCATATTTAAAGTTGTGCAATTATGTTTTGTGTGTGACATGCATTGCGCACTGCGTTCCTGTGCAACGTTTTCTTGCGTACGTTAAGTGGTTCCACTGCTCAGCCCTTGGTTAGTAGACCAATGCAATTCGTGATGTATAGTTTATGCTACCTTTGCCAATATGAATATCTTTCAGATACCTTAGATCTCTGCTGTAAATGTGAATATTTTCAAGGAATGATCTGGCCAACACTTGGTCGTTCCAAGAAAGCACATGAACATGGACATTGATATGAGGCTGGCAAGATTGCATGATGCAATTGATATATCCCGCGTAGTAACAAAAATCCTATGCAATTTCAGTGCATTTCAGTGCATGACGTTTGGCCTCTCTTGTACTTCCCAATGGATTTGGTTGGGGTTAGATTGCATGGTGAAAAAATATTACCATAATATATCGTCGGTATTATTGCAGTTTAAGGTAACGACGAGACAAGTTTTACACACATTTTACCTCCGTGAAGCATACAAATGGGTTAGATTCGGATCAGTTAGGTTATGGTATTGTTTTGTTGTAAGATTGAGGAAAAGATAAATTGACTTTCTAGAAAATATATTGAGTATTTTTTTAATTAACACAATTCATGCTACCATGGGTTAGGTTATGTTAGGTCAGGTATTTTATTTTTATTTTATTGTTCAAAATTTCATTTTTAGCAAAATAATTTGTCTTTATGGAAGGTTAGGCTAGATTATGCCAGGATATGTTGCATCATATTTTTGGGGGTTTTTAACTTTGCTTTTTAAATAAGTTGCCCAACTATGCTATCCAACTTGAATCCCCTTGTTGGGTGTTATTCTGCCTTTCAATTGAAAGTACACATTTGCAGAGGAAATACGTCATCATATCATGTTCACCACCTTGTATTACATTGCATCAGAAACATCGCATTAGAAAAGTAACTTCCAAGACATCAGAATTTACCTCAAGCTGCAAATTTATCCCAACCCCATTAGAAGTTGTAAGCTCTGCAGTTCGCAATAGTCTATCTTACTATTGCCTGTCAAAGCCAGAGAAACTGTTATTAAAGGGTTTTGCATTGTTGGAGCTGGACAAATTTCACTTACCCCAATGAGATGTCCCTGGTTTTGAGCCATTGTATCATCACTGAAATCCTCAATTGGAATAGCAAACCAGACAAGGTTGACAATGTTGCAGTTTGCATCGTCCTGACCGTGTTACGTGGATGGGATTCTTGGTGCCCACAATGTATGCTACATTTGAAACAGTTTACCTCAATGTTGCCTAAAAACTTGCATTTTGGGCATTCTTACCAAAATAAAGAGAAATTTTATATCAGTGAGGCAATAGGTCATAACTGTAACACAGTTAATACATTTCCATTTGCAACACAATTATTTGTCTGAAAGGTTTCACCTTGATGTAAACAGTCGCAAGAACATGGCACCCCACTAAAATTTGTCAATGGTGACCAAGCGCATCGGTCTGCTGTTGAGACTGGTTGCTGCCTCATATTAGTTGGATGTATGGAGTGTGAATGAATTTGAGATTTATGTAGTAGCAATTATGACTTGTGTGTTGGGGTTTTATTATATTATCTAGCTATACTAATACTTTGTTTGGCTGTGACAGGTTATTCTTTCTGTATCTATCTGCATCTTTTCTGTAGTTGGTGCTACATCAACTTATTCCTTTTATAGAGGGCAGCAGGGTGGTTGTAAGCAATGCCACTTTGTTTGATGATTCGTGAGCCGAAATGTGTGCTGTGTTCCAGTTGTTCCCCAGGGCCCCACCGCTGCAAGTGCAGCGTAGCGGCAAACGGTAAAATAATTTCACGGTTGGAAAGCTGAGAGAACATGGTAATGCTAACAGACACCAAAAAAGTTAGCAAGTGGGCTACAAATCAAAAGTTAAGGGGATCAGCACAGACATCGAAATTTTACTTTTGCTTAAAAAACGTGCCACATTGTCGCCATTCCGCAGCCACGGCAACGGCATAGATGTGCATATACACACACACACACACACACACACACACACACACACACACACACACACACACACACACACACACACACACACACACACACACACACACACACACACACACACACACACACACACACACACACACACACACACACACACACACACATACATATATGTACATCTATGCTCATTTTCAATCGCTACTGTTTATTCCCGGTTATTCACTATTTTGTCATACCTGGCGCGGCCCACGTTGTTTAACATCACGACCGTGTATATCACATCGAAAGAGTGAACCTTAAAATCGGAAAACTGGGGTGAGTTTTGTATTGGTGGAGTCTTTGATACGTATCATTCGCAGATTTCCAGAAAACAAGTCAGCAATATTTATTTTGATGTCATTCAGTCTGTTAACCTAATTAGAATTGGTTTGCTTCCACGAACTTCTGACTTGTTGCATTACTAGCTTGATACGATCTATGCAATGCAACAATGCTAGGCTATGTAAATGCTAAGATGCGCTGAATTGACATACGGATCATTTGCGGCGCAGCTTACATGCCAGCTTACATGCCAGTTTACATGCCTGCTCCTGGCGAGATCATTCCATCTCTATACCAAATGACTACCCAGAATTGGCGGCACTGTACTTTCCTTATTACTCAACAGCTAGGAAGTTCATAGTGTCTCCATCTACTTGCACTTTACGTGGATGCTTCCAAGTTTCCTTCGAGGCATTGGAGCTCTGATGAGTGCCTTCGTTGCCGTTGTCCGCACTTGCGGCATGGTTTTGTGGGATCATGCTACATCATCGTGCTGCAGCAATTTCGCACGTGTCTTCAGGGGCGGATGCAGAATGGGCACTCAGAATGGGCGTTGACACATGTGCCTCCCTCCCCACGGAAAGGTGGCGCTCCGGCCGGAAAATGTGCCTGTTCAGAAAGGTTTTAGCGCATCCTTCCCCCACCCGCAGATAAAATTTCCGTCGACTCGCCTCTCCGAGACAATGTCCCCCTCCCCATGAGGAATACTGGATCCGTTGCCACAATTAATGCATGCAATCGGAAGGCAGCACCGCCGCTTCGATGGAAGCAGGTCCGTTTTCGGTAGGATCGTATTTTAGTCCGGACTGAAAGCTTGCAAGATTAAAGCCTAATTGCTTCTGGGTAATTTCGCCACCCTCACACCAGCATACGTGATCCACAATTATAGATTACCTTGGCAGTTCAATGCGTCCTGGCGGAACAATCTAACGTGCTCATTGTCTACATTTTGTGTACAGGCTGTGGCATGACGTCGATGTTCATTAGGGTTGATTATTACCACGAACAACACTTCGAATTATCTGATGCGATGCTGTCTCGTATCGTGAGCAGGCAGCACCGCGGCGCAGCTTCTCAATGGCGACTCTGACAGCGCGCGACCAAGCGTGCTTGTAGTGTTCCAGCTCCGGCGGCTGCTGCTAAATGAGCCGCAATAGCTATCGATCACGGGTGATCCAGTATCGATTCCGGTGGCGGCTGCCGTCGCCGCTCGCCGGCTGCCAGTGGCCGCCGACTGTTGTCGTCACGGCGGGCGTGAGCCCACCCCCCCCTCCCCCTCCTCCCCCTCCTCCCACGCATGCGGCTGGCCGGTCACCTGGCCCAGAGGGGTGGCGGCCACTTCCAGCGGCCGCCGGATCTCCTCACAGTGGGCGTCACCCCTTCCCCTCACGCGCCCCTGTGAGGTGGCGGCCACTCCCGGCAGCAGATGATTGTCTGCACAGTGGCCGTGACCGCCACCCCCGGAAGGTGGCCGGCCGGTCACCGGATCCGCAGAGGTGGCGGCCACTCCCGGCAGCAGATGATTGTCTGCACAGTGGCCGTGACCGCCACCCCCGGAAGGTGGCCGGCCGGTCACCGGATCCGCAGAGGTGGCGGCCACTCCCGGCAGCAGATGATTGTCTGCACAGTGGCCGTGACCGCCACCCCCGGAAGGTAGCCAGCTGGTCACCGGATCCGCAGAGGTGGCGGCCACTCCCGGCAGCTTTGCTGCACGGCCGTGACCGCCACCCCGGAAGGTCAGCCTGCTCCCCGCCTCCCCAGAGGGGGGGCCCACCGCTCGGCCGCTCCCACTGACCCGGGGTATATTTATATGAAGAACTTGGCGTCCAAGTGTCCCCAATATCTCCCAGGTGTCCCAGTCTCATACGATGTTGTTTCACTGGGAGACACCTAAGAAATGTCAAGTGTTCACAGGCAGGCAATGGTGCTCCACTGGTAAATCAAGGCGCCCTTGACGAAGAGCAAAAGGTGAGTCATTCGCTGGGATGCAACTGTAACGGGGCACCCCTTTCTCACCTAAGGAATAGCCGCCGCTAACTAACCGCAGTACCTAATTGCTATGATGCCGTTGCGATTTATAGACCGCCGTTAGCAGTAATAGAGGCGCAGTGACGAACCACAGGAGCGAAGTGGTGATTTACAGGGGTGCCATCAAAACGCAGTGTGCCATTTGGAGTTCCAGGGGCGTCACATAATGTACCAGATAGACACCAAAAGCATCGCCATGCTTCCACGTAGGAGCGCATAATGGAGAGGCGAGTCGGTTACCCCTGGTATTGTATCGGTGAGACTGGGAAGTGGGTGCTCGGTCTCACCGAGTTGGTATTAAGTCGGTGAGGACAGGACTGTCATCCTACTTGCTACATTGGGACATGCCCTACCCTCCGGTTAGATTGCAAGAGAAGGCCCATCGGAGTGGTGGCATGGATGCGGTTTTAGTGTTAATTTGTGATGCTTGAGCACCACATGAGTGCGGCTGAGTACCACGTTCCTTTGGAAAATGCACCATTAGTGCATCTGGAAGTAAATGGAAAAACACCACACAGAATCCACAAAGCCATGCAAAGGCACCGCCTGTGATTTCGAGCGACGTTTGGAAACCCCACCAGCTGGTTTGCCATAACTTACGCATTTCCCGGGTATCGAAGTACAGTTACAGAAATCCAAGTATCTTTCATTTAATGATAGCTCGGCTTTGTCTTCGTGCGTTCTCTGTCCAGAATTATTTCCGCACGTCGGCACATAATATGTAAAAGTACCATTTTATCCCCTCAAAATTCATCTTGCTGGGATTTGTGGTGCTCCTTCGTGCAGGTGCCCAGAACAAAAACTGTGAAAATGCACTGCAGTGGCCGCTGACGATCGTTACGGTGGGACCTCCCCCCTCGCCCCCCCGCGAGGTGGCTGGCCGGTCGCCGGTCCAGATAAGTGGTGGGCTGAGGCTGTGTCGTCTGTGTGCTGGACGGAGCCCCCCCCCCCGGCGAGGTGGCTGGCCTGTCGCCGGCCCAGATAAGTGGTGGGCTAAGAGTGTGTCGTCTGCGTGCCGAACGGAGTGCTGAGCCGACCGCCGGCATGTTTACTGGTCGCGCGCGCGCGCTATATATTCTGATGCGGCGTCAGCGGCCAACCAACCCCGCTCATATTGATCCGCCGCGATAAATATGGAGATCACTCGGTGATGGATGTATTACAGAAGAAGCATGCATGACGGGGGCATCGGATATCTGAGCATTATACGGACAGGATACTATTGTCGGTACGTCTGATGGATGTATTAACCCGCGCCGTCTCGTGTCGGGGGTCTTCAGCCGCCGCCCCCCCCCCTCTCAGCGTCTTCGTGGATAGTGAAAAACGGCGCGCGACAACGCACCGAAATTTGGCATTCCTTTTCTCACATCAATTTGACATGAGTCAAACTTTTGAAGCTAGGTTATCTAGGGTCAACCAGTTAGTCTAAGTCAAGTTAGGTCACTTCCAAAAAGGTCAACCACTCGTAACGCTTTAACAGATACAGATCTTTTAATCAACCTTCTAGCGTTTGCTTATCTTCAGAGATGCAACAAAACGTACGAGAGGAATTTTTTTTCGCGTTTGACTACTTATTAATTTTGCATATTTGTCTATTATAGTTCAAATAGAAGATTCTGGCTAAGGTGAGCATTTTTATGAGAGCAAGTAGACCTCGAACAACATTTTCCGGTCGGTTCTACCCATTAGAAAAGGAAAGTAAACTTGAAAACTACAAATTGTTTAATTAAAAGAAAAGAAGTGATTTTTGCGTGGCCAAGAAATTGTATGGTCCTGGTCGACTTCGCTGTCCTTTTCCGATCCCAAATTTTTTGTCTTCAAACATCCACAAAATGAACTCACCAGAGCCAAAAACACAATGTAAGTCGTGAAAATCTAGGCCCTCTAGTGACATCACTTTTGGGTGGAATTTGTTGGGGGGGGGGTGTCGGGCCCTACTCATCGAGCGCTTCCCGATGCCACGTCTTTCGTTTTCGTGCGACGCTTGGCTTGGATTTTAGAGGGAGGGGGTTCCTAACAGCCTCCCCCCCCCCCGGACGGGGTGTGAGGATCTGACCGGAGAGACGGAGCGGGTTAAATGCCTGAGCATTGCACCGACGGGAGCTTATTGGCGGTATGTCTGATGGAGGTATTGAATTTCTGATCATTGCACGGACTGGAGACCAATGATGGCGTGCCCGGTGAAGGTGCTAATTGTCTGATCGTTACACCCACGGTAGATTGATGACATCGTGTCTGACGGAGGTGCTAAATGTTTGATCGAACGCCGACCGGAGACTAATGACAGCGTGTCTAATGTAGGTAGTAAATGTGTGATCATTGCACACACAGAGTAGTGGCGGCGTGTCTGATGGCGGTATTAAATGTTCGATTATTACACCGACGAAGAGCCAATGGTACTGACTCATGGAAGTACGAAATACCTGGTAATTCCACCGACGGGGGACTAATGACAGCATGTATAATGGAGCTATGAATTGTCTGATAGTTACACCGGCGGGATACTCATGACAGCCTAGTCGCGCGCGTCGCCACACTGGCGCCGACCCTGCCACCACGGCCCATGTCCGTAACACAGCCACCACGAGCTAACCTCCCCGTCTGTGCGGGCGCCGATCGGACCCTGCTCGGCGTACGGTTCTGGTGTCAGCTCGCCGCTGCCCTCCAGGCTGGCATTGGATGGTCAGCGCAGCAGTGGAGCGTGAACGTTCCACTCCGCTGGACGTGAGTAGCGAGAGGAGTGGACCTGCCGTATAGGGCCCGCCGTCTCCCCCGTGTGTAACCTCTGGAGAGTGTGGTCACCATAGCCGGACCCGTGGCATAGGAGCTATCGTATCCACTGAGACCTCTATAGAGTGTGGTCACCATAGCTGGGGACAGAGTGACTCACTACGCTGTAGTCACTACGCTAATCACCACGCTTTACCGGCTTGTGGAATTGTAAAATGATTTAGCATATGTAAGACTATTGCTTGAAGTATGATATTTTACATTCAATAGCTGGTCATCTTTCAGGTAATTTCTGGAATTTGGACATACCTTCGGCATCTGACATACAGTTTCATAATTCATGCCCACTGCTCGGTTTACTATTCAGTTAGCTCACCAAATGGTTGGGGAAACCGAACAACCTATATTCCCAAATTTTAAATAAACATTCTGGTTTTGTGCCCGATATTTTGCTCTGGAAGCCCCAAATGGAAGTATGGCACCCCCATGGAACTTCCATCACTACGGATCAGTAAGATGCAGATGGAATGGCGCATATGGTAGACAAGCCTCCAATGGATCGAGCCGGGCATGGACAACGTAGCACACCATCAACCGACGTACAAGACCACGCTGAACCACCTTCGCACGTCTGCCAGCCACATGTGGCACACCATCAACCGACGTACAAGACCATGCTGAACCATCTTCACGCGTCTGTCAGCCACATGTGGTACACCATCAACCGACGTACAAAACCACGCTGAACCACCTTCACGCGTCTGTCAGCCACATGTGGCACACCATCAACCGACGTACAAAACCACGCTGAACCACCTTCACGCGTCTGTCAGCCACATGTGGCACACCATCAACCGACGTAGGAGACGACGCTGAACCACCTTCACGCGTCTGTCAGCCACATGTGGCACACCATCAACCGACGTATGAGACGACGCTGAACCACCTTCACGCGTCTGTCAGCCACATGTGGCACACCATCAACCGACGTATGAGACGACGCTGAACCACATTCACGCGTCTGTCAGCCACATGTGGCACACCATCAACCGACGTAGGAGACGACGCTGAACCACCTTCACGCGTCTGTCAGCCACATGTGGCACACCATCAACCGACGTATGAGACGACGCTGAACCACCTTCACGCGTCTGTCAGCCACATGTGGCACACGCGTGTTCGTTCTCACCCAGCAGGTGATGGTCGCACCATATACAGACGTTCATCCTCTCACCGATGCATTGCACGTGGACAGTGTGGGTACATCAGGACGTACATGGACAGTGTGGGTACAGCAGGACGCACATGGATAGTGTGGGTACAGTGCGACGTACATGGACAGTGTGGGTACAGTGGGACGTACATAGACAGTGTGGCTACCGTGGGGCGTACACGGATAGTGTGGGTACAGTGCGACGTACATGGACAGTCTGGGTACAGTGGAACGTACATGGATAATATGGGTACAGTGGGACGTACATGGAGTGTGAGCACAGTGAGATGTACATGGCCAGTGTGGATACAGTGGAACGTATATGTACAGTGTGGATACAGTGGAACGTATATGTACAGTGTGGGTACAGTGGGACGTACATGCACAGTGTGGGTACAGTGGGACGTACATGCACAGTGTGGGTACAGTGGGACGTACATGAACAGTGTGGATACAGTGGGACGTACATGAACAGTGTGGGTACAGTAAGACGTGCATGGACAGTGTGGGTACAGTGCGACGTACATGGAGTGTGGGTACAGTGGGACGTACATGGACTGTGGATACAGTGGAAAGTACATGGACAGTGTGGGTACAGTGGGACGTGCAAGGACAGTGTGGGTACAGGGGGACGCACATGGACAATGTGGATACAGTGGGACGTACATGGACAGTGCGGATACAGTGGGGCGTACATGGACAGTGTGGGTACAGTGGATACAGTGGGACGTGCATGGACATTGTGGGTACAGTGGGACGTGCATGTACAGTGTGGGTACAGTGGGGCGTACATGGACAGTGTGGGTACAGTAAGACGTGCATGGACAGTGTGGGTACAGTGGGACGTACATGGACAGTGTGGGTACAGTGGATACAGTGGGACGTGCATGGACATTGTGGGTACAGTGGGACGTGCATGTACAGTGTGGGTACAGTGGGGCGTACATGGACAGTGTGGGTACAGTAAGACGTACATGCACAGTGTGGGTACAGTGGGACGTACATGAACAGTGTGGATACAGTGGGACGTACATGAACAGTGTGGGTACAGTAAGACGTGCATGGACAGTGTGGGTACAGTGCGACGTACATGGAGTGTGGGTACAGTGGGACGTACATGGACTGTGGATACAGTGGAAAGTACATGGACAGTGTGGGTACAGTGGGACGTGCAAGGACAGTGTGGGTACAGGGGGACGCACATGGACAATGTGGATACAGTGGGACGTACATGGACAGTGCGGATACAGTGGGGCGTACATGGACAGTGTGGGTACAGTGGGACGTGCATGTACAGTGTGGGTACAGTGGGGCGTACATGGACAGTGTGGGTACAGTAAGACGTGCATGGACAGTGTGGGTACAGTGGGACGTACATGGACAGTGTGGATACAGTGGAACGTACATGGACAGTGTGGGTACAGTGGGACGTACATGGACAGTATAGATACAGTGGGACGTACATGGACAGTGTGGGTACAGTGGGACGTACATGGACAGTATAGATACAGTGGGACGTACATGGACAGCAACGCCAAGCATGCAGCTCCCGCACTACATCTGAAAATGGGGAAAATTCATTAACTAAGGCACCCAGGAATATATTTCACAGCGCGCCAATGCACAAAGGAATATATGTTAATAAACATTTGGAGGCGGCAAGGCAGAACAATGAATGCTGACAAAAACACTAATGCAAGTAAATACAGCAGGTAGATAACCGAACTGCTCACAGTACCAATGATCTCCAATGGCGGCCCCTCAATATCCTATCGCATTGCATTCAAAATGCATAGCACAATGGTATAGCGTAGCAATTGCGACAAGCGCTTCATCGTGCAATTTAATCCTCACAAACCGAGGGAGTTACCACTTACCGAACAGCTTCTGCCAAAGCCCGCGCGCTAAGAGGTATATATTCGCACCTGATTTTTTCATAACGTTACAATAAAAATGTTCAAGATAACTGAAGAAAAATAGTTATTGCCTAAAAACGTGGCAATGTTGTGCTTACGTGGTTTTGCCTAAAGTGTTGCAAATCTGAGTGTTTATCCTTTTCAGTATACGTTGCGTGCGGGATGTTTTTTGTGGGTTTCAATACTGAATTTTGAATTTTGAATTGAATCACAGCGGTATTGAATTTTGGTTACGTCGGACTGACCAAGCTATAACCTGATTTGAAATTGTCTTAAATCGAGGTGTAATCTGCGCTTTGTTGAATGCAACAGTGATATTTCCGTACAAGTTGTGCCGAGCCTCTACATCTCACTTGAAGTACTGGTGACCATGTAGCTGCTGCTAATGCCGCACGGTCGTTGATCACAGGTGGACCTTCGGCACACCGACGAGTCCGAGGGCCAGGAGCGGGTGCAGGTCGGCATCGACCTGTCCGAGTTCTACAAGTCGGTGGAGTGGGACATACTGGACGTCCCAGCCGTTCGGTGAGCAAGCTGCCCCGCGGCCAGCCGCATGCAGTTCGAATTGGAAGTGTCGGCAGCGTTTCTAAGCAGAACAAATGTGGACACGGCATAGCTGGGACCAGGCGATGGAGCCATGGCGGCGGCATACGGAGCAGTGTCGGGGTGATACGATGATAACTGAGCCCCATAGGACGTTGGCGACCGATGTCACTTAGGTCAGAATCAGATAATCAGAATCGAGGCACTGTGGACCTTGGTGGCTGCCAGGAATGGTAACATCATGTGTACAGACCATGTATTCTTGGACATGTCCTTTTTTAAACGAATGCAGAAAATAGAATGCAGCACAAGACATGTGGTGCATCCTGTATTGGAAGAGGCATGTTCCTTCTTAGGTCCTTCAGACGCGATAATACCGAAATAATCCGCTTCGCCGCTGCATCGTCAATATCATTCAGCAAGCATAGTAGTCATTCAGCAAGCATAAAGCTATCTTAGTGTGCAACCGCAGGCTACCCTACAATTAATGAGGTCCGGTCTACTGGCGGGCAATGCTAGCATGGAGATTAAGCACTAGGTCTCACCGTTCTGATATGCATATATATATATATATATATATATATATATATATATATATATATATATATATATATATATATATATATATATATATATATATATATATATATATATGTGTGTGTGTGTACATATATGTATATACATATACATATATATATACATATATATGCATATGTGTATGTGTGCATGCATGCTCGTTAATGTGGCAGGTTGATGTCTTGCAGGGCTACTGTGCGACCTATTTTTCCAACCTACCGTATTGGACTCGCCAGCAGAGAACCAATAAATACCAGCTCGGCGCGAGTATCAGCTCCGCCGCGCCAGCTTTCTATCAGGGTGGCTCTTATGTGATTTCATCCAGTACAAGGTAGCACAAGTTTTCCACTTAAATATGGGAGCCAGCGGAAGATATCTTCAGAATTAGGTTTCAACGAACCGAGTCAATCCAATCTCCTTGTTTACGTGTAGTTCGGTAGCATCAGAGTGTTAGTTCTGGCATTCTGTCGACTGAGCACCCCCCCCCCCTCCTCTGCCTCCAAATCCCCATTTATCAGCGTAGCTGCTGAATATGAACAGTATTGGGTAATTTAACGCTATTGATAGCTGTTGATCGCATTGCCTAATGCAGGTTTTTGCCGTGATGTAGTGCAGCTTAGCGCAGACCAGATTAAATAAAATAGTGCTATAAGTTATAATTCCCAGGTAGCCTGGTACGGCTTGGTTGGCTATTGGTTTTACGACACATCGACCGTTGAGTCATGTAGCATCGCCAATCTCTCACACTTATTGGCCGCCGGCGAAGGGTAGCGACAGGTAAGACTCCAATCCACAACCTTTAGATTGTGAGACGGGAAACTTACCCCTAGACTACTCAACACCCCCTCCCCCTGGTACGACTTCCATGTGTCATCGTAGTGCTAGGCTGGTGGGATGTAGTTGGCTGAATTGGATGTAGTCCCTGGGTGCGTTTATTCCTGGCCCGGCATCATGACGAGCTGGCTCGGCTGTCTGTGCTGCTTTGCGGCTGTCTGGGCCGCTTTCACAGTCCATGCTGTGTGTCCTGTGAACGGCCTAGTGTCCGATTCCGTTCAGGTACTCCATGATTATTTTGATTCATTTGTTTTCACGATGCTATTAAAAGTCCCGTGAAGCATTTATAGACTCCATAGATAGTCATAGCATATATTCTGCCTATGCTGTAGAAAAGGCTCCACCGGTTTCTGTCTAGCATTCCATGGAGCGATACTTAGATGCAATATGAAAGGTAATTTAGGTGATCAATGACCTATTTAATGCTCATGGCACGTATTCAAAATGCGTTCAAATGGGAGTGAAGGCAATGTTCAACAGACATATTTTTTAGATAAGCTAAGCCTTCTACGTGTGTTCCTATCTCAATAAGCCGTAGCTTTCAACAGGTGTCGTGCCTACCCATTCAATTCCACGGCGCTCTACGACTTGGCAGTTGTCCGTGATGGACCCAGGTTTCCCACCACTTCCTCCACCAGCAGCAATAATTGCAGAGGCACCGGCTGCGATTTATCAGATATACGTGTACTCGGTGTTGGCCATGTCCGCCAGGCAGCTGCCGGCACCGCGGTCTCCTCCCAGCCGTTTATACTGGGCCGTAGTCGGTCGGGCCCCGCGGCCTCCTTCTACGGTCTCCTCCCAGCCGTGTATACTGGGCCGTGGTCGGCCGGGCCCCGCGGTCTCCTTCTACGGTCTCCTCCCAGCCGTGTATACTGGGCCGTGGTCGGTCGGGCCCCGCGGTCTCCTCCTACGGTCTCCTCCCAGCCGTGTGTACTGACCCGTGGTCGGTCGGGCCCCGCGGTCTCCTTCTACGGTCTCCTCCCAGCCGTGTATACTGGGCCGTGGTCGGCCGGGCCCCGCGGTCTCCTTCTACGGTCTCCTCCCAGCCGTGTATACTGGGCCGTGGTCGGCCGGGCCCCGCGGTCTCCTTCTACGGTCTCCTCCCAGCCGTGTATACTGACCCGTGGTCGGTCGGGCCCCGCGGTCTCCTTCTACGGTCTCCTCCCAGCCGTTTATACTGGGCCGTAGTCGGTCGGGCCCCGCGGTCTCCTTCTACGGTCTCCTCCCAGCCGTGTGTACTGGGCCGTGGTCGGCCGGGCCTCGCGGTCTCCTTCCACGGTCTCCTCCCAGCCGTGTATACTGGGCCGTGGTCGGTCGGGCCCCGCGGTCTCCTTCCACGGTCTCCTCCCAGCCGTGTGTACTGACCCGTGGTCGGTCGGGCCCCGCGGTCTCCTTCCACGGTCTCCTCCCAGCCGTGTGTACTGACCCGTGGTCGGTCGGGCCCCGCGGTCTCCTTCTACGGTCTCCTCCCAGCCGTGTATACTGGGCCGTGGTCGGCCGGGCCCCGCGGTCTCCTTCTACGGTCTCCTCCCAGCCGTGTATACTGGGCCGTGGTCGGTCGGGCCCCGCGGTCTCCTTCTACGGTCTCCTCCCAGCCGTGTGTACTGGGCCGTGGTCGGTCGGGCCCCGCGGTCTCCTTCCACGGTCTCCTCCCAGCCGTGTATACTGGGCCGTGGTCAGTCGGGCCCCGCGGTCTCCTTCTACGGTCTCCTCCCAGCCGGGTATACTGGGCCGTGGTCGGTCGGGCCCCGCGGTCTCCTTCTGCGATCTCCTCCCAGCCGTGTGTACTGGGCCGTGGTCGGTCGGGCCCCGCGGTCTCCTTCCGCGATCTCCTCCTAGCCGTGTATACTGGGCCGTGGTCGGCCGGGCCCCGCGGTCTCCTTCTACGGTCTTCTCCCAGCCGTGTATACTGACCCGTGGTCGGTCGGGCCCCGCGGTCTCCTTCTACGGTCTCCTCCCAGCCGTGTGTACTGACCCGTGGTCGGTTGTTTCTCCACACAACTGACAAGGCTCGCATTTCACCGAGATAGACGACCGGGACCGGAGAACGTCGCAAAAGCAATTCCCTTTCTTCGAGCGCACGAATGTCTGTCGGCCATTCTGGAAAGTCCAATCGGTTCCTTCGCATTTAATTGCACGTCGAGCTGTGAATCGCGACTTCAGTGGCGCATGCAAAATCAAAACTGAAATGTGTGAATCTCAATCAATCTGAATTAGAATCCAACGCCTTTCCAATTTCTTTCAACGGAGGTGCAGCCGTTTGTTTTATATCGTACCACTGTTCATTAACAACACGTTCACCTTTCGATGCGGAGTGTTGAGAACGTGGATTTTCGTCGTCGGATGGCGTCGTGCTTTGCCGGGTTTATCTCATTTAAGTCAACTATAATTGGTTTAGGAGAGTGCCTGACCCGTCCAACCGAGCTTCCAGTCCAGTTTGGCTGCCATTCCTGACCATTCCGCCCTGAATTGGGGTAGAGCGGTGGGCAGAACAAAAGCAGTTTGCTTCGTGTTGCAATGTGAATATGTGCCTCCGTGTTGCAATGTAATAATACCTCCGAGGTGCATAGCTACTTGGAACCAGTGGCTTCCAATTGTTTTTGCTGGCTAAAGTAAACATTTACGAAAACGTTGCGTATCAGTGCATTGATCCTGGGACACTGGATCTGTGTGAGATGAAACCATGAAACAAACATTAGGGCCATAAGCAAACAAACATTATATTGTAGCTTGGGCTAGCTTGGATCCATCAATATATAATTGCCTATCTTGAAATTCCTCTCCAGTATCTCAGGTCAGGCTATAAAGCTCCGCAGTTCACACGAAGTGTACTATACAAATGTGTGCAAGTGCCAAAAACATTGGAGTTCTCCAGAGTAAAATACACCCTGAATTTGAATTCAGATCGATTATCTCTGGCGTGTCTGGGCGACTGTGCTTTCCTTCGTCGGGGGATGGCAGTGCATCTATAAATTTGACTGTCGATCTCCCTCCCGCTTTCACCGACATTCTTTTATTGACCTTGCTTTGGTTATCCAGGAGGGAGTGCTGCGGAAACATTTTGTTCCCTGCAACATTTTAGTTTATTTACTTCGGTGCCCATTTGCGTCCAAGACACAATTGGCTATCTTTGTATCAGGGACAGGAGAGGGTGCACTCCTGACCATTTGCATCTGATTAAAGTGATCTTGAAGTCGTCGTGCCGATGTTACTTGAGGTCGTTGTCATCACTTCACCTTGGCAATGACAATGGGGAGGCAGCGTGATCTCAAAGTATTACACAAACACGAACTGCCTGTGAGCTTGCAGCTAAAAGGGCATAGAACTAACATATCAACATCAAGCCAGAAATGCGTCAAGCTTCTCTTAATCAATCACGTCGAAGGTCGGTGACTTTATGTGGCCCGGCCATTTCTTTCATGACAGGGAAATCCTCGAATGGATTGAAATTCGTTAGATCAAGCTCAAGCTGTACCCCCGGCGTTAAATATAATGGCGCATGAATAACATACACTACATAGCATGAGTACCACTGGCACTCATCTTATGCATTTGGGGTGAGGGGCCAGCATGAAGGGTGTTCATGATCTATTTATATAATTTGGCATTACACATATGGGTGTTGTACATGATGACCAGGCGAGAAAATTCCAGCTGTCTCTCCTGGAGTTCAACCTTCCTGGCTTAGTTATTGCATGCTTTGTAAGCACATGTTTTGTAACCACCCATCCACGAAACACGGCATCTCTTGTAGGTGTTGGTGTGAATGTCGAATAGCTTGGACCGATTAAATTGGCAAATGCATGCTCCATGTACATTTGCAACACAGTTGTCTGTACGTACATGCATACATGCACACATCAGTGCATGCATCAGTGGAAGCGTGTAGTCGCTGGAATAAGTTCCTGTATTCGTTTAGTCGCATACATTGTCAACAGAATATACGTCACACTGAGAGGCATAGTCAATAGAGCCATTCAAATCAAAACCAGATAGCACTCACACAATAGACAGGGGTGGGGAACACGCAAATGAAATAGCACGTCTTCGGAAATGGTTAGATGATCTTCCCGCAAACGTCGCCTTTCTAAAACTTCGATACAGGAAACGCACTGCACAACTTTCTTCTTGTATGGCCTTATATAGTCAGGAAATATATCAGTTGACATGAAGCGGAAAAGCAACCTGAGGAATCCGAATTGTGATTCTGTGGCCGGCACAGTTGGCGCTCTGGCGTCGGACAGAGAACAGCTGTCGTGGGCGTGTCGGTCGGCCCGAGACGTGCAGCGGAAAACAATTCGACGGCGCTGGCGAGCCAGCTGCGGCCGCAAAAATGTCTCCGATCGGCACGAGGCGATGCTGCGTTGTCCGTGCCGAAAGCGGGATGAGGCTGAAGTGTTCATAAAGGGACGTGAAACGTAATTCGGGGAGTCGGCAATGAGGTGATCTTGTGATTCAGATGATGCATCTAAGCACGACTTGGTCGGCCCGCGCCGTGTGCGTTTTCACAGAACACGTCCATGTGATGCTGCAGTACTGGGGAAGCAACCTAGCGTGACCGCAACAGCATTACCAGCGTAAACAGCAGGGCCAGCGGCCGAACCTCTCCCTGCAACCATGCTGTCTGGAAACAGCGGATGGCCATCCCTGTGCCTCTGCGGCTGACCATGCTGGTCACACACGTGGCGAGAGTGAGCTTCCTGCCAATTATTCAGACAAGATCTCTTATTTCGTCGACAGCTGCATGTTCCTCATTGCAGGAACCTACAATGAGTTCCTGCAATATGTCGACAAGTTTGGACGGGTGCGCTCCTGGAGGTGTTCGTAAACTATTTGCATTTTGAAGTACCTAGGTTGAGGCCCCCAGCTGGCGGACCAGATTCTGAAGCGATTCAGGTCTCCCCGAAGCTGGGCACCGTCACCGGAACTTGGAATTTTGCGGACAGATTTTGATTTCACGTGCAACTGACAAACAGCGAAATCGACTGATGCTGAAATTAGTCCTACTCCAAGGCGTCGGAATTCGCGGGTTTCTAATCTGATGTTTTGCCTTCCACGATGACACTCTGGCGTCTACCAGGCAGGTATGAAATAAGCCAGCGTAGGACAGAATCTTGGATTTGAAA
The DNA here is from genome assembly GCA_034440575.1 of Imbricaverruca yamaguchii. Classification (NCBI taxonomy): domain Eukaryota; kingdom Metazoa; phylum Arthropoda; class Thecostraca; family Neoverrucidae; genus Imbricaverruca; species Imbricaverruca yamaguchii. The sequence goes on along the minus strand of JAOTOL010001527.1, from coordinate 997,509 downwards.
TGAGTTTTAGCTTGTGAGTGCCTTTGCAAACAACAAATCTGCTTTCGCTGATCAAGCGTTTTTCTTATGCATTTAATACGTTCTTTATTCGCTTGGCATTAAGCTATTTTCGGTAAGCTTCCTTCTATCATAAGACGCCTGGTAAAGTTGCAGCGTGCTACAGCGTCTAGGCAGCGCCTGGGGAAGGAAACAAACACTGTCACGGGTGGTGGTCGCTTCTGATAATCCACATACCTGGTAATGCAAACACTTCTTGTGTTCGAAAGGAAGTTAACTGTAACTGCACTTAGGTGTCTAAAAAGGCTAAGAACTATTCTGAAGCCAAAAGCGCACTACTAAATTTCAATTTTAAGCAATATAATGAACAGCTTTGCATTGTGAATCTCATACTGATATTTTCCTCGTGAATTTTGCCTGTAAGCTGAAATACGTCGCCTACATTGTAGCCAATTGGAAGCTTCGTGCGTCAATGTCCGGGCTCCCGGACGTGCTTCAATGTCCGGGCTTCCGGACGGCCTTGCAGCCCCCCCCCCCCAGCCGTGGAGGCAGACGGCAGCCGGCGGTAGCTGTGTGAGACCTGACGTCAGCTGCCGGCGCGGCATAACGCCGACCCGCCAAACCAATTTCTTTGGACACAGACTGAGAGTATTTTACGGGAGATGTTTTGATGAAAGTGGGTAAATGTCGAAATGAAAACAGCAGGTGCGGCTCTGTGTTGAAATATTCGAATATTAAATGCTGTATTGCACCGTGGAACACTTTTGAAAGTTGACCGCAGGCTCAAAAGCCTCCGCAAGCCTTTTTGTTTCAGCGAAGAATATGAAGCTTCAAACAGTCTACTGGGATATAGGTTGGAAAACAAATAAATATTGAAAGATCACATATGACTGAGTTCCAAGTTTAAACGCACAGTGCTCCACCAAAATGTTATTACATTTTCAACAGCGTGGGTATAAATATAGGCACGCACAGTAATTCTAATTCGCTGGGTAAAATTACCTTAACTTCGTTAATACCCAGACTAACGTCGGAATGCCTAGTTATCCATACCAAATACAAAATATGATAATGTTTGTTGCTATGCTATGTATGTTTTGCTATATCGTGTGGTTCTTGCTTTCTCAGGAACGAGAAGTTTTATACTTGCTGTGATGAGCCGTACCTGGACATCACATTCAACATCACTATGCGAAGGAAAACGCTGTTCTACACCGTCAACCTCATTATACCCTGCATGGGTATCTCGTTTTTGACTGTTCTCACGTTCTACCTGCCTTCAGACAGTGGAGAAAAGGTAAGCAGAAGTATCCATGTCACTGAATATGGCTTTTTGGTGCATTCGAATGGTATCTGGCTCGAAGCACAATAAGAACATCACCAATTATCTTCCTGGCGATGAAAGCAGAAATACATATTCCCATGACATTATGCAATATGCAATGTCATGTGTCATGCAATGACAATGATATGCAAAGCCTCATAATGTTTCGTCAGAAGTTCACCTGGCATTACTATTCTCACCATTTGCCCAGCCGTTTACATACAATGGTGTGTGCAAAACCACCTGCGGCGCAGGTCAGCCACTTCCCCAGCAGAAGGCCGCGCAGCGCGCTGGGAAATGTGTGCTCTGAGCGGACGACAGCTGGAGCGAGAGTCATTCGCCAGCGACGGCTCATGTGTGCCGAGATCGTGCCTGCCGTTGGTCCGGTGCCACCTGTCGATCGACACACACGTGACCCGACCGCCAGGTGACGCTGTCGATCTCGATCCTGACGTCGCTGTACGTGTTCTTCCTGCTGGTGGTGGAGATCATCCCGCCGACGTCGCTGGTGGTGCCGCTGCTCGGAAAGTACCTCATCTTCGCCATGGTGCTGGTGTCGTTAAGGTGAGTGCGGCCCAGATGGTGCCTGCTGTCACATGCATTATATTTCTCATAAAGTTGTCAGTTCTGTAATGCATGACACTCTGTAGTCCCTTCTATCTCCTGTTCTATTTCACGCCGCATGCTCTAGACTACTCGACTGTTAGCTTGCAGATAATGTACACAACGAAGTCTATGATGTATGCTCTATGAAACCAAGGTATTGCTGAACAGCCCTGGGTGTGTCTGTGTGTGTTTGTTTTCAGAACGGTTGTAATTTCACAGCATAGGTTCCCACGGTCGTTATAGAAGCACAGGCCAAACCACCTCACCCCACGTCCCTTGCGTGTTTGAGTCACGTTCTCTTATTTACGAGCCGGTCGGAGTAAGTTTATTGTGGGATTGGTATCTTATCTGGCGGAACAGCCCGGATAATTTAGTCGTAAAACCTGTGTGGTTAATGTTTTGGCAGGCAGGTAACTTAGAACCACGTAATTTTCGCCGAGCGGTTCAATAGAAATGAGTATAGATTGAAACAATTTACGATTCCGGCCGTGTTGGCTGGTGTACAATGTTTGCCCACGTATCACCTTCAATATTTCTGAGAGCCATTCGGATTCTTTTATGTTCATTTATTCTAGAAAACGACGTCACAGCGCTAAAGAATCCGGCCATATATCACCATCCTAGAAGCGCGCTAATCATTCCGTGAATAGTTGAAAGAAAATTTAACGGGTTGTACTCAGTGGCGTATTGCATTGTACTTATGACCTGGCATTCCATTGACGCAACAAACCGTATGAATGGCCGAAGTGAGGGCCATTTCCATGGTTATTATAGTAACGTAAGCCGGAGCATCTACAGCCTGAAAACAATTATAGCCGGCCACCAAGATTTACCGGCTTCGTCTCCTATAGATAATATTGGCCTTGCTGGCACATTGGTTGCCGCCATTGATAACTTTGGCCGCTTTCGTCTGCTTGGAGAACAATTGTGGTAAAATCTGGAGAAATCATGTAACGTACGTGACACGCATACACGCACACACCCACACATGCACACACGCACACACGTATAGAGAGAGAGAGAGGGGAGGGGTAGAAAAAGATTTTGTGGACGCACATTCCTCGTCTTAAAATGATCCCCCGAAAGCTGTTGCCGAACTGAATTCACAGCCCGTGAGATTGCTCAGGAAAACAGTCGATAGTGCAGTTTCGTGGTTCGCTACTTCAAACCAGGATGCAAATCCTATAGTTTAGGCACCGACGCCTGGTAGCAGTTATGCAGGTCCGCTTGCTCAATGCAGTTATGTTTATCAAGTCATGTGTGAACGCCAGCCAACGCTAAGCATGCAACACTTAACGTTGTAATTGCAACGCTTAGTGGTGTACGGTGAACCCGGTACAATATGAGCTCAATAAGGCGTCGTGCTGAGTATTGTTATTGATACCACGAACGAGAAGCCTGAGCAAGTCTCCTCCTGTGTATGTTCGACCAAAGTTCATCTGTGCGGTCCGGTCCAGCCCGGTCCGGTCCAGCCCGGTCCGGTCCAGCCCGGTCTGGTCCAGCCCGGTCCGGTCCAGCCCAGTCTGGTCCAGCCCTGTCCGGTCCAGCCCGGTCTGGTCCAGCCCGGTCTGGTCCAGCCCGGTCTGGTCCAGCCCGGTCTGGTCCAGCCCGGTCTGGTCCAGCCCGGTCCAGTCCAGCCCGGTCCGGTCCAGCCCGGTCTGGTCCAGCCCGGTCTGGTCCAGCCCGGTCCGGTCCGGTCCGGTTATCACGCTTTCAAAGCCTCGAAAGCTGGTTTGTTACATCGTTTCAAATTATATTTATTTAATTCAGAATTATACCTTATCTTATTATTTTCTCCAGCATGTTTTCGTTCACCCCAAATGCTCCATAGCGGTGCCGATCCAGCCGGTAGCGCCCAGGGCGAGCCGTTCAGACGTCGGTCACGTGGCTATGCCGTCATGTCACGCGACCTGCTTTCCTCGAGGCCGAGGGAGTGTGTGACCGGTGTCAGCCCTGCCGCACTAAACGATTGCATGCGGCATACGCTAGGAGGGGATGTTTTTCGACAGATCAGCCAAATTCGACAATTCGGTACGATTCGTCGACGTTTGATATGCGTACACCATATTCGACAGATCAGCCTGATATCGGCAAGATCGCCACCAATTTTCAGCCGAAGCGGATTCCTTTCAATGCACCTATGCCGACATCCTCTCTAATGTACTATTTGAGTAGAACAAAGCATGTGTGTTTGTCTGTCTGTCGTCTTCTGTTCTTTAGTGGATCTCCATTGTGTGCAGGTTCACCTATGGATCGTACGTGCATGCAATTTAAACAGCAGGCAGCAATCGATGGACGATGTGCTGTGTCGAGTTTCATATACATATATATATATATATATATATATATATATATATATATATATATATATATATATATATATATATATATATATATATATATATATATATATATATATATATATATATATATATATATATATATATATATATATATATATATATATATATATATATATATATATATATAAAAATATATATATAATATAAAATATATATATATATTATATATATATATATGTATATATATATACATATACATATAACAATAATAATGATAATATGTCTTGTATGAATTCATCAGCGTTTCCTAAAATGGGTATGGCTACATTTTCCCATTCCACAGAAGCACAGCACATCGGAGAGAGGAATTTAAGAATACCCAAATCAATTTTTCGCCAGACAAAAACTATACATTTGCTAGACCTGAAAATGCATTGGTTCATACACTAGAGATCCAAGTTACAAATTTAAGTTTGTTTAGGGTTTCAGAGTCCCTAAAAAAATATCATGGAGCACTGCAATTGGAAAAGAACACGAAACAAAATGTCCACATGTGTCAACCAATTATTCAATTTAGTCATAGCTGGTCACATTTAGAGATTGCCAACATCTCCTTCTACTCTCCCTACCGAACTTCCTTGGTAATTGCAGGGCTGGAGATCTCTCACAAAGTCAGGGGATCCAAGTTCATATTTTCAAGGATATTTTTACAGTGCATATGGAAAATGATAAGCTAAGATTAGCAGGATACGAAACCAGGGGGTTCAGACCACATACCAACTTCAGTCATAGGCACTTGGTTGCCAACCATGAGGAACATCGACAATATTATAAGCCCAGAGATCAAACCAAACATTTTGTCAGACTAAGCCTGGTTTTCAATTGGGAACAGTTCAACATGCCAGTACAAAGTGGATGCATTGGAAGATCCAAAGCTGGTTTTGAGTTGCTTAGCGATGCCAGGCAAGACTAATTTTAAGATATTTTAATATTTTTCACAAGTTTCTTACCCATTGAATTCGGAATCAAATGTTTCTAGTTCTGCATACATTGTGTACCATAGACCAATTCTGCTGCAAAGCAGGCTGTTAGGGGGGATAGCTGAGAAGGACCACATCAAAGCTCAGTCTTAGGCCACCGTTCTTGAACGCTTTATTTGAGCAGAGTTTCTGACCTCTCCTACCCATCTATGCAGGTAGGAAACTTGTACCAACCCCACAGTGTCGCACAATTCCTTAATTTCATGAATCAAGGGGAACTTTTTGTGTGAAGCATGTTCCGATGTAACCTGAAAGTCAACTTGCAAACAATTTCCTCTGACGTTACAATGCACTTCGCAGAAACGTTTTAGTTCATCTTGCGAAGGCTGCTTTTTCTTTGTTATACCCTACGCTTAGTATGAAACGAAAGCGCATATTATGGCGACATTTAGATTAAGGCAGGCCTCACTCATATATATTTCAGATTAATGATAGAGCTGTTCCAAATTGAATATGCAAATCTGAACTTAAATTTTCACGATAATTACGGAGCACCAATGAATGTTTCATGGAAACTTTTTAATTTTGTGATTTTCCAATGGATAAGAGCATCGCTATGTACCAAAATAACATGATAAAAATATTTCAGCTCTACTGAGGTGAGGCACTGCCTTAAGTACCTTAGTGGGCGGACCGCCCCTGCTTACTAGCCTATGAGCAGACCATTGCTTGGTCAGTCTGTAGAATAGATGATTTCAATCTTAACTTAATATTGTCGGAACAGACTGCAAAGCTAATTACATTCATCTATCGTGCGAAGTTCATGCTTTCGTATGCGTTTTGATGTAGTTATGTTTGTTTGTATGGTGTCAGTATGTTTTCGGTGTTCGCTCAGATGTCTTATTGCAAAAGTTGTCAGTGTTTGTCTATAGAATAAGTAGTGTGTTGATATACAGTAGTATTGATATGATGTACAGGTTGATAAGTGCTGCTCCCCATATTTTGCCAGACACAATGAACTTAATTTGTTTCTGAGAAAAGGATGTGTGGTTTGGTTCTTACTATTGAAGACTCGATTCCCATTCAGTTGTAGTCAAATCATAGCTGAAATATTCATGCAAGACCTTGAGATGATTTGCATTGCATGCAATGTGCTCCACCTATATACTGTAAACCTGTAAGCATTTTCGATGTTTCGCATCTGCGGGAATGCTTATATCGGTATAATTCTCCTTATTTGCCTACTGTCTTATTGTTCGACGTCGTCTTAGTTGTTTTATGAACAAGTTAATTATTGAAAAGGGAAGGACATTGCAATTGTGCTCTCCATCAGGGAATGTAATGCTTTTAGCCTCACTCCTAAGCACTACGTATTACTGTATGTGCTGTAGCTGATTGATATGGTGACAAAGCGGTGCAGTGCGGTTAGTGACCGGTTCATGACACTGGCTGCTGCATATGGGAACTTGATATTCTTTATTGATACTTGCTGCTTCATATTCATACCACGAATGGAACTCGACTCGACAAAAATGCATTGTACGCACATGCTACGATCTGAGTTGTCTATCAATGTGTCAATTTCAGGATTCCAGAAAATGTCGTGCGCCAGACCTGACCCTTACTCCCGGCTTGCACCTTCCCCTGACTCGTCCGACTTCCCCAACAGCGCTTATGTTGGCAACTATGTCGAGAGACTGCAGGCAATGCTTCAGTTGCGGGATCCCCCGTGCCAGCACAGTCCCGATCCCAGCACCTCTGACCATTCACAGCTCTGACCTCAGTTATATGACTGACCCGGGTCACGTGTGATCTCTCCGCTCCAGACCAGCTCCGATCCCGCAAACATCTGATCATTCGTGGCCCTGACCCAACATTCATGTCTGACCCGGGTCACCTGCATGGCGTTAGCCCATACGGCATACCCGACCAGACGACATACCCGACCAGACGACATACCCGACCAGACGACATACCCGACCAGACGACATACCCGACCAAACGACATACCCGACCAGACGACATACCCGACCAGACGACATACCCGACCAGACGACATACCCGACCAGACGACATACCCGACCAGACGACATACCCGACCAGACGACATACCCGACCAGACGACATACCCAAAACCAGACGACATACCCGACCAGACGACATACCGACCAGACGACATACCCGACCAAACGACATACCCGACCAGACGACATACCCGACCAGACGACATACCCGACCAGACGACATACCCGACCAGACGACATACCCGACCAGACGACATACCGACCAGACGACATACCCGACAGACGACATACCCGACCAGACGACATACCCGACCAGACGACATACCCACCAACGACATACCCGACCAGACGACATACCGACCAACACATACCCACCAACACATACCAAACACATACCACAACACAACCACAAAACGACACATACCCGACAGACGACATACCCGACCAGACGACATACCCGACCAGACGACATACCCGACCAGACGACATACCCGACCAGACGACATACCCGACCAGACGACATACCCGACCAGACGACATACCCGACCAGACGACATACCCGACCAGACGACATACCCGACCAGACGACATACCCGACCAGACGACATACCCGACCAGACGACATACCCGACCAGACGACATACCCGACCAGACGACATACCCGACCAGACGACATACCCGACCAGACGACATACCCGACCAGACGACATACCCGACCAGACGACATACCCGACCAGACGACATACCCGACCAGACGACATACCCGACCAGACGACATACCCGACCAGACGACATACCCGACCAGACGACATACCCGACCAGACGACATACCCGACCAGACGACATACCCGACCAGACGACATACCCGACCAGACGACATACCCGACCAGACGACATACCCGACCAGACGACATACCCGACCAGACGACATACCTGACCAGACGACATACCCGACCAGACGACATACCCGACCAGACGACATACCCGACCAGACGACATACCCGACCAGACGACATACCCGACCAGACGACATACCCGACCAGACGACATACCGGACCAGACGACATACCCGAGCAGACGACATACCCGACCAGACGACATACCCGACCAGACGACATACCCGACCAGACGACATACCCGACCAGACGACATACCCGACCAGACGACATACCCACCAACACATACCCGACCAACACATACCGACCAGACGACATACCCGACCAGACGACATACCCGACCAGACGACATACCCGACCAACACATACCCGACCAGACGACATACCTGACCAGACGACATACCCGACCAGACGACATACCCGACCAGACACATACCCGACCAGACGACATACCCGACCAGACGACATACCCGACCAGACGACATACCCGACCAGACGACATACCCGACCAGACGACATACCGGACCAGACGACATACCCGAGCAGACGACATACCCGACCAGACGACATACCCGACCAGACGACATACCCGACCAGACGACATACCCGACCAGACGACATACCCGACCAGACGACATACCGGACCAGACGACATACCCGAGCAGACGACATACCCGAGCAGACGACATACCCGACCAGACGACATACCCGAGCAGACGACATACCCGACCAGACGACATACCCGACCAGACGACATACCTGACCAGACGACATACCCGACCAGGCGACATACCGGACCAGACGACATACCCGAGCAGACGACATACCCGACCAGACGACATACCCGACCAGACGGCATACCCGACCAGACGACATACCCGAGCAGACCAGGCATACCCGACCAGACGACATACCCGAGCAGACCAGGCACACACAACCCGGATGCGTTCCCGACGCGCCGTAGATCATGCCTCAAGTCAGTGGTGAGAGCTAGGATCAGAAATGTGTTGAAATCGTCAAGTTTGTGATCCAGACTAACACCATGTCTCTTTCATTACTCGCGATTTCCTCTCCAAAAGAATATAAACTAGCATAAATCAGAAGCCTCGATTTTCCGTGCCCTAGTTCTTTACACAACATAATGACGATTATCCCGTCTGTTTTCAGCATAGGAGTGACGGTGGTCGTTCTAAACGTGCACTTCAGGTCACCGCAGACTCACCGAATGGCACCGTGGGTAAAGCGAGTCTTCATCCACATTCTGCCTCGTCTTCTGATGATGAAGAGGCCTCAGTATCGCCTTAATAGGCACGGGTGAGTCAGCTGTCTAATGGCGCCCGCGGCCGTCCCCAGTCAGCTGTCTACTGGCGCCCGCGGCTGTCTGTAGTCAGCTGTCTAATGGCGCCCGTGGCCGTCCACAGTGGCGCCCGTGGCCGTCCACAGTCTCCTGTTTAATGGCGCCCACGGCCGTCCCCGTCAGCTTTCTAATGGCGCCCGCGGCCGTCCCCAGTCAGCTGTCTAATGGCGCCCGCGGCCGTCCCCAGTCAGCTGTCTAATGGCGCCCGCGGCCGTCCCCAGTCAGCTGTCTAATGGCGCCCGCGGCCGTCCCCGTCAGCTGTCTAATGGCGCCCGCGGCCGTCCACAGTCAGCTGTCTAATGGCGCCCGCAGCCGTCCACAGTTTCATGTCTAATGGCGCCCGCGGCCGTCCACAGTTTCATGTCTAATGGCGCCCGCGGCCGTCCCCAGTCAGCTGTCTAATGGCGCCCGCGGCCGTCCCCAGTCAGCTGTCTAATGGCGCCCGCGGCCGTCCCCAGTCAGCTGTCTAATGGCGCCCGCGGCCGTCCACAGTCAGCTGTCCAATGGCGCCCGCAATTACCCCCAATTGGTAATATTCTGATAAAAAGCTGGTGTATGCTGAATACTGGTGTGGGCAATACGATGACTCAAATATTATTTGTGTTGCACAGGTAGTCATTCCAGCCAGTATCTGTTGGGCACCGATTACCTCATTTTTCATACTTTTTTTTCGAGCACCAAAATGATGGGACTTTTACCATGAATTCTCAGCATAGTATTCATCGATACTGTCTGCGTGTAACCTGGCGTGGTTATCTATGCACCAATTGGCATGCATGTTCGTAAATATTGACCTCAACAGAACAGTCAATGCCAACGGTTTTTCACACTTATTAGTGAAGGGGTCAATGACTGTGGCAGTGGGCTGGTCCATATGGATTCGGGAGGACATCCCATCGTATCCCATGTTAAAAGCTAAAATTATTTTCGGAGTATATGAACATTGGGGGAAGCTACCATGTCTCACATCATCTACATTTGTTTAGTCCCACAGAACATGAACCCCTGTAATGTATCCCCATGTAGATATACATAAAATAAATAAAATAAATTATTGTTGGTCCAAACAACAATGGATCTGCATTGTGGTATGCATATGGTATCCTTTCCATTTACTGCTCTGCAATTGATCCCCGTACCTTACTTCTTCCACTCCTTGTCCAATTCCTGATTGTGCGTACCATGACCCACCATCTGGGATGTTCTGCCTCCTGCAGGTGATTCATCTTTATGGAAGGATTTTTGGGACTGGTAGTATGGTGCAGGCTTGTTTGGTGCCTTTTCAGTTGCTTGTATAATTTCATGCTATGCCAAGTTATAATGAATGCGGACATACCTCTGTTCTCTATTCCTTCGTGCCATTGTCCTTCCATTTTTTGTGTGGTAGTTTACTATGAGGCCTTCCTCCCATATATCCCATAGGTCTCCTAATACCTGCATTTGTTTTGCCCGTTTTGCTCTCAAATTTTCATGTACTATGATTTTTGTCTTGTTGTCACCTGTCTGATTCAATTTTGAGTCATAAACAGCACTCCTGTCATCAAGGTCTTGACATTTTACCAACACCCTCTTATTTTGTCTCATAAGGTGGCATGCTGAGATTGAACCTTTCAGTTTCACTCCAAGTTTCTCTTCTATGACCTTTTTTGTGATTTCCCTTGTTTTTCCTGGTTCCTCATATGTGTCCGGTGGGGCAAATAGGAACCCACCCCCACCCAGTATCTGAGAATCCTTCCGTGTGTTTTGTTCAAGTTCATCCATCTGATTGTTTGTGTCTACTAGTTCCTTTTTTTAGTTGCTTGTTTTCCTCCTTTAATTGTTTCATCTCATCTTGGGTTTTTTTGTATTCTTCCGTGATATCCTGTATCTCCTTTCTAAACACCATTTAAATGTTTTGTATTCCCTCTTGTATCAATTTGCTTACATCCTCCATGGCAACCCAGTCCAGATCCCCAATTTAATCTATATCAGCTAGTAAGTTATCACTTGTGTTTATAATCCTAGTCTAGTTTTACCCCTAATTTACCAGTAGCAGCCCAAGCACAGAATCATACAAAAAAAAACAGAACCAGACAGTCTGTATATATGCCTTGATCTACCGGTGCGCCGCTTATGCCCCGTATACTACTTACCCGACCAGACGACATACCCGACATATATGTGCGTCCGGACCGCTCGCCGTCACAGAGCCGAACGAACTTTGCCGACGTATCCCGGATTCAGGATGCTGGACAATTTCTCACGAGCAGTGTCGATTGGTCCCGAGGGTAGCAGCCTCCACTCTACTTTGCTGACGTACCATGCACTTAGATACCGGACAGCAATAGCTCGCAGTTGGCGATATCCCGCTATGCAGAGGTGGCGGCGTGCTATTCTCAAGGATGCTGCGGTTCGTGCGTGCCTGCGTTATTCGACCACATCCTTATGGTGGGACGCCCGCTGAGCCTTGGGAAGCCTCTTCTTATTAATAAATGCGAGGAAGTCTGGAGAAGTTCCACTAGGCATTATCTCATCCAATAAGAAGACTGTGCAGCTTTCTCTATGGCTATTCCACGCTAAACAGCTGTGTCATGATATCCCAGCCATTGCCCATCCGAGCTAGATGGGAAAACATCAGTCTGAGTAACTCTACTGACGGATAGGAACATTATATGAGACAGCGCTGGAAACAATGCAAACATTTTTGCATTAATTCATTCATTCCAGTGCTGCCTCATTGAAAACAATGAGGAAGAACTGAGAAAAAAAAATAGTGCATAGTTGCCATGCATACTCTGCACTGGTATTTCCTTTCGAATGCTACTCGGTCAATTCAGATTTCCTGCGGCTAAAACTCACGGAATTTTGTGGATGCTTGACAAAATGCAGGGAAGAGAGGATAATAGTTTTGTAGTAGTTTAAGATAATGCACAAAAGCCGGAGTTCCTGGGAGAAATTGTCCGACGATCGGCGGCGGGTCGGGTATTGATTCCCTCTGGACGTGACGTGCGTTTCAAACTGGATGCTATCGGCCAGTCCACCCGTGACTCGACGGATTCTGTACTACCGCATGCACTTCGTATGTGTACGTATACACACACACACACACACACACACACACACACATATATATATATATATATATATATATATATATATATATATATATATATATATATATATGTACATGCGCATTATTTTCCGTAATTTTTTGTCGCGCTTGCAAAACTTATCGTCATGGTTCATAATGGTTATGACTACAATTAATATATAGTTCATCTTCTGTACCTCATCGACACTTCGCTTTAGTCTAAAGCATTTTCATAGCAAATGTCACCACATCACATTGAAAATGTCATACGCTAAAATGCAACATCGTGGAAATACAAAGCTAACTGGTGCGTTCCACGACAGATGGACCAAAAACAATTGCACCCACTAAATATGCATTTGGACCAAAATTGTTGTGCAGGGTAACCTTATGCTCCGAACACGCCTGAACAAGTTTTAGCCAGATCTGACTAACGGTTTCCAAGCCATAGCCTACGGCAATATTTTGATGTCACACAACAAGGGTATCTTTGGCAATAGATATCTCATCGATGATGAAGATGAAGTATGACATATCATGCATCTTTGAGAAGACAAATGATTATAGAAAACACATCCGTGATAAAGTATCAGCATGTCTAATGTTTGACCTGGTGACCTCATGACCTTCTGAGACCCATACCCCATTGGAATTGATAAATTTGATGGCAGAAATATAAACGGGCATGATTTGTCTGCCATGTATAAAAATTGTGGAAATGTGTTTTACTTTTGAATTTACGCGTTCATTCTCCATGGTTTTTATGATTTTCCGATTTTCGGAACGGACGGATTTCGGGTAAGTTGTCTCCCATTAGAGAACTTCCGGGGATCAAGCAATGAGATAAAGAAGGGTGATTAAAAAACGTTTGGTAAACACAAATATTTGGAACTTATTTATGTAGGTATTTTAGTTTTCCCTAATAATCTTCACAAAATGCAAGGTAACCCATTACTGGTAGATTGGTTGTTAGAGTTTACGGGCATATCGACTACGTTGGTCATGCAGCGCCCATTTCATCGTCAGTCAAACAATTGCATATGCACGAAAGTCATTCCATGAAACAACTGCATGTTGAGGGGTTGATGTACGTGTGACATCATTCCGTGACAAGGTAACCCATTACTGGTAGATTGGTTGTTAGAGTTTTCGGGCATGTCGACTACGTCGGTCATGCAGCGCCCATTTCATCGTCAGTCAAACAATTGCATATGCACGAAAGTCATTCCATGAAACAACTGCATGTTGAGGGGTTGATGTACGTGTGACATCATTCCGTGTTAGCATCCTCATCTTGTCAGGTGTAAAAGCGAGTTAATGAGGGGGATGAATAGCAGAAGACTTGATTTCTGATAGGAAGCGGAAGTGCTGTCCCTATTGGACAATTGATGACTCATCCCCTAATATTTCCATATAAGAGAGAGACAGATGAGGTACGCCTAAAGTGACACCTTCGGTCATAGGTAAGTTAGCTGTAGGCAATCAGCACGGGCTGCACTGACAGTACACCATGGCGCCTTCGATACAGCGGACTGCCACCACCGGTCGGAAGGTATTATCGATAGCTCATACAGAGGCGTGACGACGTAATTTTACTTCGGAATATCTGGTGGTATTGTAATGGAAACATACGGTAATGATTGAAAGTAAAATATGATAAAACGCTTTGGCCCACACTGGCAAGGAATACTGTGCTTTATATAAAAATTAGTTATATTAAGGTTTCAAACTTTTCGAACATGGATCATTTTCAACAGTAACGATGTTTCGTGCACAATCAGTTCATGACAAAAATCATACGCTGAAATCACGCTCCAAATTCGAATGCCATCTTCTCATATTTTGCCGCATGAACAAGAAATCACTTTAACATCTCGCATGCACTAAGATGATTATCAACACACACGGTATACACATTTCCAAACATCATATATCACACGGATCTCACACATTGTCTGCAATCTCCACCCCTATCACTCTCTTGTCTGCCTTACCCCTCAACTCTCACTACACTGACGCTTCTCTCTCTCTCTCTCTCTCTCTCTCTCTCTCTCTCTCTCTCTCTCTCTCTCTCTCTCTCTCTCTCTCTCTCTCTCTCTCTCTCTCTCTCTCTCTCTCTCTCTCTCTCTCTCTCTCTCTCTCTCTCTCTCTCTCTTCTTCTTCTCTCTCTCTCTCTCTCTCTCTCTCTCTCTCTCTCTCTCTCTCTCTCTCTCTCTCTCTCTCTCTCTCTCTCTCTCTCTCTCTCTCTCTCTCTCTCTCTCTCTAAAAAAAAAAAAAAAAAAAAAAAAAAAAAAAAAAAAAAAAAAAAAAAAAAAAAAAAAAAAAAAAAAAAAAAAAAAAAAAAAAAAAATATATATATATATATATATAAATAAAAATAAAATATAAAAAAAATATATATATAAAAAAATATATATATATATATATATATATATATATATATATATATATATATATATATATATATATATATATATATATATATATATATATATATATATATATATATAATATATATATATATATATATATATATATATATATATATATATATATATATATATATATATATATATATATATATATATATATATATATATATATATATATATATATATATATATATATATATATATATATATATATATATATATATATATATATTATATATATCCCCCCCCCCCCCCCCCCCCCCCCCCCTCTCTCTCTCTCTCCATGGCTGCATGGCAAATGGTTACGTGACCACCACAAGCGCGAATTCCTGTCCTTGTACACTTACCCGTGCTCAGCCTGGTAGACTGTCACGTAACGTCTAACTGCGAAGCGGCACAGGATCCCCTGTCAATAATTTCTATGAAGCGACACGCCATTCGTTTCTGGTGATCAACCATAGTATAGGTGTACTGGAACATAATTCGGTGACCGACTATGCATGCGAAACACTTAAAAAACCGTGCAAGTCCATAGCAACATTCCTTTTTCGTTGCACTGGATTCGCAAATCCAAATCTGAAAGATTCTTTTACAATTCCACTAGTGGTGCAGATGTGTTCTGGCGTTTCTATAACTGGTTCATATCGCAAGCTTCTATTTTTGTTGCTTCATTATTGGAGTAAGAGACTTAGTTCAGACATTAATTTTCATCTTCCGTTTTCTTTCTGGGTGGGGAAGTTAAGACAAGACACAATTAACAAGCGTTCGTGTGGATGGCCGGTCGCTGTACAATGGTGGCAGAGTGGATGTTCGCTGGACGCCCACCCTTGCCAGATCGGCAACGAGACGTTAGAAGAAGACCGATAGTAACGAGTATGCTGTGGCTGGCCGGT
This sequence comes from Imbricaverruca yamaguchii, assembly GCA_034440575.1. Taxonomy (NCBI): domain Eukaryota; kingdom Metazoa; phylum Arthropoda; class Thecostraca; family Neoverrucidae; genus Imbricaverruca; species Imbricaverruca yamaguchii. The sequence goes on along the minus strand of JAOTOL010001527.1, from coordinate 981,627 downwards.
TCTTTCGAATGGTTTTTGCGTTTTTGGTGAGCTTGTAGCCCTCCAGTTCAGGTCGAAGGTCAAGTTTTCCATGAGTTTGGATTTTTCCAGGAGCTAATAAATTCCCTATGCCCGGCGGCGCCCCTACAAACGTATTGCTTAGTTCATGGTATGTATCTATAGCCTACATGATGCATTATAATTAGCCTACCATGGATCAAGTCAGGTCAGTATGGTCACCACAATTTTGGCATACTGAAGATTGCTGAAATTGACAAATCCTAATTTCTTAGCTTAATATGGTCCGTGAATTTGACTTCACCGACAGAACTACCACAGACTGACCCAACAACAAACCAGAGTTCCCGCAGTCATTCGAGGTCAATTAAGGTCAGCTACATTCAAAAGCCCCAATGATCTTTGATGAGAATGCAACCTGAATTAAAAATGTCTGAAGCATTCCATAGTGACCGTCTGATCCAGTACTTCACGTCTAGCTAAGAATTTGGATTGAAGCACTTCGGCCGACTGCGCTTCTTAGATACGACGACATGAACTCGACCTCATCTAGTACAGTCGCCTCTGGTGACAATACTATAAAATTTCCATCAAGAGATCTACAAATCAAGCTTCTATAGCCATGCATCTTTTCGCGGCGCTCCACGTCGCCCTCTCCTGTCTTTTGGTGCAATCTCAGGTTGTCACTTTACCACTCCCCATACCAGGGTGCGTGTTAAATAAGTTTTCATTGCGTACACATTTCGAGAGAGGATTCCCGACTCTCTCTCTCTCTCTCTCTCTCTCTCTCTCTCTCTCTCTCTCTCTCTCTATGACAAATGGTTACGTGACCACCACAAGCGCGAATTCCTGTCCTTGTACACTTACCCGTGCTCAGCCTGGTAGACTGTCACGTAACGTCTAACTGCGAAGCGGCACAGTATCCCCTGTCAATAATTTCTATGAAGCGACACGCCATTGGTTTCTGGTGATCAACCATAGTATAGGTGTACTGGAACATAATTCGGTGACCGACTATGCATGCGAAACACTTAAAAAACCGTGCAAGTCCATAGCAAGATTCCTTTTTCGTTGCACTGGATTCGCAAATCCAAATCTGAAAGATTCTTTTACAATTCCACTAGTGGTGCAGATGTGTTCCGGCGTTCCTATTACTGGTTCATATCGCAAGCTTCTATTTTTGTTGCTTCATTACTGGAGTAAGAGACTTAGTTCAGACATTAATTTTCATCTTCCGTTTTTCTTTCTGGGTGGGGGAAGTTAAGACAAGACACAATTATCACGCGTTCGCGTGGATGGCCGGTCGCTGTACAATGGTGGCAGAGTGGATGTTCGCTGGACGCCCACCCTTGCCAGATCGGCAACGAGACGTTAGAAGAAGACCGATAGTAACGAGTATGCTGTGGCTGGCCGGTTCTTTCGAATGGTTTTTGCGTTTTGGTGAGCTTGTAGCCCTCCAGTTCAGGTCGAAGGTCAAGTTTTCCATGAGTTTGGATTTTTCCAGGAGCTAATAAATTCCCTATGCCCGGCGGCGCCACCTACAAACGTATTGCTTAGTTCATGGTATGTATCTATAGCCTACATGATGCATTATAATTAGCCTACCATGGATCAAGTCAGGTCAGTATGGTCACCACAATTTTGGCATACTGAAGATTGCTGAAATTGACAAATCCCTAATTTCTTAGCTTAATATGGTCCGTGAATTTGACTTCACCGACAGAACTACCACAGACTGACCCAACAACAAACCAGAGTCCCCGCAGTCATTCGAGGTCAATTAAGGTCAGCTACATTCAAAAGCCCCAATGATCTTTGATGAGAATGCAACCTGAATTAAAAATGTCTGAAGCATTCCATAGTGACCGTCTGATCCAGTACTTCACGTCTAGCTAAGAATTTGGATTGAAGCACTTCGACCGACTGCGCTTCTTAGATACGACGACATGAACTCGACCTCATCTAGTACAGTCGCCTCTGGTGACAATACTATAAAATTTCCATCAAGAGATCTACAAATCAAGCTTCTATAGCCATGCATCTTTTCGCGGCGCTCCACGTCGCCCCTTTTCCTGTCTTTTGGTGCAATCTCAGGTTGTCACTTTACCACTCCCCATACCAGGGTGCGTGTTAAATAAGTTTTCATTGCGTACACATTTCGAGAAGAGGTATTTCCCGACCGATGTTCACGCTTGACGTTTTCACTATAATAGCATTCCCAACTGCTTACTGCATAAAGAATACTGGCTATAAGGAACGTGTTGATGAAGTGAAACACTTGCATCCGAACACTCAGCTTGCCTTTCGCTGAATTCCTCCTGCGAAATTAATTAATTATCATGGGATCCACACACAAAGTCCTTTTGTCTTTTCTAGATAGCTGATGGGAGCAAGTGCAATGAGGCGAGAGATAATTATTGATGAAGGAGGCTCAGAAGTGAGCATTAGAGTGGGTTTTGGGTGAGAAGCTGCGGCATTATTAAAATGATTTCCGGAAAGGTCAGCTGGGAGTGGGTAGTCCATGGATGGGGCGCTCCACTCCTAACCTATCGGTTCGAGTTCCCAATGTCTCTGTTCTTCGCCTACGATACATCGACGTGATATTTGTCACGCTAAATGACCAAAGTAGTCGACGAGTCGTAGAGCCAATAGCCACACAAATGTAATGGCAGCTGCGCGATGAACCCACTTTAAGAAGTGTGGTACTATCTTTCCTGCGTTTACTGAACGGAAAATAAATGTGCATTGATTGCCAGAATAGCTCAGCAATTTATACAGCAATAGCTCAACACCCTACTTCGAACACTGATGTTTTCCAATGCGGCTTTACTACGTCCGGTATTCGCAATCATTGTCGTGGTATCCAGGGTGGAATGCTGCAGGGTCCCAGCCCGGAGCAGACGGAAGGCAGCATTTAACCCGAGACGGGACGATGAAGGGTGCCAGCCCGGAGCTGACGGAGGGCAGCATTTCAGCCGGGACGGGAGGCTGAAGGGTGCCAGCCCGGAGCTGACGGAGGGCAGCATTTCACCTGGGACGAGATGGTGAAGGGTGCCAGCCCGGAGCTGACGGAGGGCAGTATCTTTCCACGTGGTGCGAGTCTGCGGGTTGCTAACCACCCACCCTGTCCCTCTTGGCGTTACTGCACGTACTGAGCGTGTTTTGTTTCGCTATTAGCTGTGCTGGTCGTGGTTTTTGGTCGCATCTGTCGGCGCGCCGCTGGACCCGGACGTTGTATTGACCCCGACGACCCCGACGACCGTCACCGTCGCTGACGTCGCCGCCCGCGTCGCTGTTACACCGCTAACAGATCGGCTGGGCAGTGGTCGGTGGCGGTACAGTCTGCTGTTGACCGCTGGGTGGTGGTCGGTGGCTGTACAGTCTGCTGTTGACCGCTGGGTGGTGGTACAGTCTGCTCTGGGTGGTGGTCGGTGGTGGTACAGTCTGCTCTGGGTGGTGGCCGGTGGTGGTACAGTCTGCTGTGGACCGCTTGGTGGTGGTGTGTGGTGGTACAGTCGGCTGTGGACCGCTGGGTGGTGGTACAGTCGGCTGTGTATCGCTGGGTGGTGGTACAGTCGGCTGAGGACCGTTGGGTGGTGGTACAGTCGGCTGAGGACCGTTGGGTGGTGGTACAGTCGGCTGAGGACCGTTGGGTGGTAGTACAGTCGGCTGTGGACCGCTGGGTGGTGGTCGGTGGTGGTACAGTCGGTTATGGACCGCTGGGTGGTGGTACAGTCGGCTATGGACCGCTGGGTGGTGGTACAGACGGCTGAGGACCGTTGGGTGGTGGTACAGTCGGCTGTGGACCGTTGGGTGGTGGTACAGTCGGCTGAGGACCGTTGGGTGGTGGTACAGTCGGTGGGACGTCGGTGGTGGTACAGTCGGTTGTGGACCGCTGGGTGGTGGTCGGTGGTGGTACAGTCGGTTATGGACCGCTGGGTGGTGGTACAGTCGGCTGAGGACCGTTGGGTGGTGGTACAGTCGGCTGTGGACCGCTGGGTGGTGGTCGGTGGTGGTACAGTCGGCTGTGGACCGCTGGGTGGTGGTACAGTCGGCTGAGGACCGTTGGGTGGTGGTACAGTCGGCTGTGGACCGCTGGGTGGTGGTCGGTGGTGGTACAGTCGGTTATGGACCGCTGGGTGGTGGTACAGTCGGCTATGGACCGCTGGGTGGTGGTACAGACGGCTGAGGACCGTTGGGTGGTGGTACAGTCGCCTGTAGACCGCTGGGTGGTAGCCGACTTGTTTCCACATACATTGCACTGCTGTAGCAATATTGCGACACCACCTAATGAAGTGCTATCAAGTTGGCGCCATAAGCTCCACCGCCGCTCTCACGTGGCATAGGTGCACTGTAGAAGTAACCGTGACACTGTAGACGTAACCGTGACACTAGAAGTAACCGTGACACTGTAGACGTAACCGTGACACTAGAAGTAACCGTGACACTGTAGACGTAACCGTGACACTGTAGACGTAACCGTGACACTGTGTAAGTAACCGTGACACTGTGTAAGTAACCGTCCCACTGTAGACGTAACCGTGACACTAGAAGTAACCGTGACACTGTAGACGTAACCGTGACACTGTGTAAGTAACCGTGACACTGTAGACGTAACCGTGACACTGTGTAAGTAACCGTGACACTGTGTAAGTAACCGTGACACTGTGTAAGTATCCGTGACACTAGAAGTAACCGTGACACTGTAGACGTAACCGTGACACTGTAGACGTAACCGTGACACTGTGTAAGTAACCGTGACACTGTGCAAGTAACCGTGACACTAGAAGTAACCGTGACACTGTAGACGTAACCGTGACACTGTAGACGTAACCGTGACACTGTGTAAGTAACCGTGACACTGTGTAAGTAACCGTGACACTGTGTAAGTAACCGTGACACTGTGTAAGTAACCGTCCCACTGTAGAAGTAACCGTGACACTGTAGAAGTAACCGTGACACTGGCCTATCTATTATATATTCATCAGCTGTCCAAGCGCATTGTGATTTGATTTGATTTTTAAGTGGGGCTTTTCCACGTCAAGATGACAGTAGCCCATCTTAGCTCCTCTTCTCGGCGTTATTACGTTGCCAATGCACCATCTAGGTCTGAACGCCATGTATCTGGTTTCTTTGCCAAGGTAATACCATGTATAGATTACCCATAGTTTGACCATTATCACGCCTAAATCCAGCGAATCATAACTCTACATTACACGAATAAATTTGGATACGTCAAATATGATACTGCACGTATGGCGAGAGGTGGCCACATGACTAAAGGCCTATCGTCATACTTCACATTCTAAAACATTTGTGGGACATCTAGACCTTCATTTGACCTTCATTTTTTTCAACATCTAGACCATCATTGAACGTGAACACCAGCTTCAATTTTAACATTAGTCCTACAGTGTTGCGTGAATAGAGACGGCTTCCTTGAAAATATTCCACACCATTCTCCCGAACAGTTTCACACTGAACCGGCGGTACTGGCGCCGGGTCATCGGGCTTTTCCCTGACTGCCTTCTCCCTCAACAGAGTGACGCTCAACTCGAGCCGGGTGCTGGTAAAGCAGAACGGCAAGTGCTCGGAGGTGCGAGAGGTGGTCTTCCCCCAGGATGGCCTGACGCCCGGCTCTCGTGCCAAGCCGCACACCGTCTCCGATTGTTCGCCACTGTAAGAGCCCGCACACGCGCACACACCCCTGCACACACATGCACGCACCTGCACACGCGCACGCGCACACCTGCACACACCTGCATACACTTACACACACGCGTGCACACCTGCACACGCGCGCTCATGCACTTTAGTGACATGACCACTTTTCTGATATCCACTTTTGTTTTGGGTATTCCTGTTTTTGCATTTGCTTCTGCTTTCTGAACGTGATTTCTGGTTTTGATTCCACTTTCGGATTGCCAGAGTTGTCGTTGAGACGCAACGTCGGGAAAATAAAGATCACGTGATCAGCCTAAGCCTATGGTGCTTAGTTTGGTCAGTATAAGGCATACTTTTCGCACAGCTGGAATCACGCCATGTTTACCTTGGTTAGTCTGTCATTTGATGTCATACGTCTTGACGAATGATGTAGGCATAGATGATGCTACGTGCGAAAAAAGCATTGTCAGTAATGGTGGACGGCAGTGTTTAAGGCTGATATGCATAGAATCTCACATCACCAGCCCGAACCCAAGCCTGAAAACCGAGCCAGAACCAGAGCCCCAATCTCGAGCCCCAAATTGCCAGCCAGTCTGTAGCAACATTCAAATCGAGGTCACCTGACGGGCGCTACACTGCATAGAGCCCGCTAGTGCCAGCGCTACGCGGACCCTATGTCTAGGCTCGTTTCGTCGCTGACTTCCCACCGTTATGGCCGTGCCGACCAGTTGTCAGCCGACCTGCTCAAGGCGGGTCACCAGGCAGCTCTGTTTCGAAGCTCAGCGTATTCTGCCAGCATCGGCAGAACTCTATTCCGACTGTGCCATGCGCCTACTGTGCGAGTTGCTTCAGTATTGAGGGCGTATTACATGCACACAGAGACAAACTAATATTCTTGTCGTCTGTTGATCGCCTGAAGAGGGCAGCCGCAGTACTTCACGTCAAATATCAACTGTTTATAATCACTTAAGGGCAATTACGATTATGTTTCGCGCAATGCACATGGTCTAGTTGTGGTAAGTCTAATTCTCGTATGGTCTAATTCAATTCGTCCAAACAAGAATATTGGATTGTCTCAAAGACGCCTCAGCTGGTCTGGTGTATGGCGTCGCCGCTGTCACACCGGACACTCGCGGAAGCCCAAAATCGTCGCAGTCAGTGAGCCTTGAACCCGCAGCCTTTTAGTTGCGAGACTGACGCGTGAACGACTTTTCACAACGCACACATACCGTAATGCGTGGAGGCCAGGATTTAGTGAAAACATCATACTGATGTTGATCCTAAAATATATGCGTTTTTGTTGGAAGAAAAGTTTCATGGCGGACCATAGTCGGTGTCGTCTAAGCCGGCCATGCGGTTACGTCATACCACGTGACCGGTGTTCCTCGGGGCAGGTGGTCCCACCGGCTTGCGAGTGACTGTAGCATGAAGTTCGACACCGGGCGACTATGTGGTATCAACTGCGTTCGAAGAAAATACCGCTGCACAGTGTAACACCTGCGCTGTTGGACGTTAGTTCAGCGCGGCGCTCTCCGTTGTGATGCATACTCGCACACTACCGGCTAAGACGGCCGCCTGTCAGCCGGGTGTGACGGTTCAATGCGCCTATCATGAAATCTCCTCAACCCGACTGCTCTGTCGAATACGGTGCACGTGTCCCACACCCAGTTCCACCGCGCTGAATTGCTGAGGCCCGCTCCACTCGTGTCTGCGGCGCCTGCTTTTCGCCGATATTGGACTTCATACGGATGAAAACCCGGACGCAATAAACTTTACGAGCTGTCGGGAGAACCCATTAGCAACAGGTTCACGTGTGTTGGCTCGCGATGACCTCGACTCTGTCTGCAGGCCTGGGGCCATGGCTTGTGGTGTGCGCTTGATGGTGTCTTACGGTGGCTAAATCGTTTTATCCTCGAAATGCACGCATATGTCAAGTGTGTGCTTTTATACCCTTGTATGGGTGCATATGTTCCACAAAGCAAATTTGTGCCCACACAATAATTTCTTGAGCGCCTACAAAATGCTTTACCTGCCCCGTATCGCAGGGTGTCATTATACCCCCCCCCCCTTAAGGTTCTTCACGGATAGCAGAAAATCAGCGCGCAGCTCCTTTTTTTCAACAACGCCGAAATTTGGCACATCTTTTCCCACATCAATTGGGCATGTCGTGTGAGAATATTGAGGTTGGGTCATTTGCGGTCAACAAGTTATTCATGGTCAAATGAGGTCACCTCCAAAAAAAGGTTCAACCAGTTATTGCGCTTTAAGGCATCAATATAGTTTAATGAAATTTTCGGCGTTCGCATACCTTTGTGGATGCAACAGGGCGCACTAGAGGATTTGTTCTTATTAATTCGTTTTTGATGACGTATTAGTTTTGCAAATTTTCCCATGACGGTCAAAATGGAAGATTTTGGCTATAGTGGGTATTATTTATGGGAGCAGGTTTCATAAAAGCAATTCATCGCCATCCGCTCTATTGATGAGAAAAAAAGATTGACGAAAGTTGAAAACTCATAATTTCGAAAATTTCAAAAGCAAAAATACTTATTTTTATGGGAAGAAAGGTTGTAGCCATGGTCGATTTCGCCTTCCTTTTCTGATTACAAATATTTTCAATTTCCCACAAATGAACTCAGAGGCCCCCCCCCCCAAAAAAAAAAAAAGAAAAGAAGAAGCCGAAGTCAGTCATAATGACATAGACGCCCCTGTGATGTCAATGTGTTTTTTTTAAATAACATTTTCTGGGTGGTTTCGAGCCCTACTTGTCAAGAGCTTTCCTATGAGGTCATTTTCGTTTTCGTGCAAAGTTCAGTTTGGAATTGAGAGTGAGTTTGTAAGCGCCTCCCCCCCCGAGACGGGATGTGAGGATCTGAACGGAAAGACTTGGTTAAGAAACTGCGGAGCGCACAATCTCCTCCCCTCCTCCTCTCATCCGTGCTGAACACCATTTGAATTGCACCCTTGTACTCTGGTGAAGGATATGCAGCTTCGGTTCACAAATCATGGTAAAACGAGGCCTCGCACTTCAAAGAAATGTGAAAGCGCATATATTATCTGAGAATATCAGAATCATTTTCCCTATTCAAATCAGACCACACAAGACGTTGTGTTCACGATATGCTGAGAACACCATTTTAAGAACAGAATGCCAGTGCGTCGAAACTTACCAATGTACTCATGCGAAACCACTTTCAAGACTCAGGAAGGAGAGTATTGTTTGGTCTCAAGTGAAACCAGTCAGACTGAGAGTGACAACTGATCTCAATTTAAACAGCTCTGCTCAATTGAACTAGCCCCAAGTGGCACTCTGACCATTCGTGGGTCGCGAATGTACTCGTGTAAAACCGGTTTAAAGTATCAGCAAGCATATTTTTGTTGTCGCTGAAGCTAGTTCACCTGAGAATAGCTATTGGTTTCCAGATTCGAAGCTATTACACAAATAAGACTAGTTTCAGGTTTAATTTGAGCGAGACATGCCTCAATTGAGGGTGGTTATTGACATAAACATCCCTTGCTGTTTTCATGTGAAGAATATTTCAGGCTTAAATACACGTTTTGTTTTGGTATCGCAGTTAAAACAGGACAAATGAAAAGCTTTTGTTTCAGTGTCACATAACTTACTTTTAAGGTACATGAGCTCTAGGGTGCCGCACACTCATCCCTGGCGTCAGCTGCCACACATGCCGCTCATCGCTGCCTCAAAGCATAGTGTCCTGGCGATAGTCAGCAAAGCCATTGAAGAGGAGCCGTGAACACCACAACATTTTGTGTATTTGCCAAGCATATTTTTTAAAATGTACCATATCAACAGGCATGCTTTTGCATAAAAAATGATCGTCGTGTGTATTTTAGCTACGTTACTCGCAGACAACACTCGTGTATCTGGACGTATGCCTGGGCACACAGGAGCTTGTTCACCTGCCCGAGCATAAAGGAGACACCGGGAGCTCCAAGGATTTGCGCCGCAAGCAAGTTCATATAGAACGTAACTTCTTTGTCCATTGTTTTCCACCCAGCGTTCTGGGCTCCTTTAGCCACATACAGATGTTGCCGGAACAGCCCATGGGGTATGGAGGAGAAACTGTCACAGGTGTGGTCTCTGTCACCGCCCAACTGTCTTCAGCCGTAACGGGCCTGTCGGAGAGTGCCCGTCGACAGCTGGAGACAGTTCATCAGGATACGCTGTGTCTCGTCTGAAACGAACAGCCAGTGCTGTTTTCACTTCATATGTTGATGCAGTATCAACTACATACTACGTATTAGGAAAGCTATGTGGAAACGAAGTACCAAAGGACGTTTATCAGCTTTTGGTAAGCAAGCTCATTTTTACAATTCTTTACGACCTGTATCGGGATCAACTGTGGTGTTCACATTCAAGATATATGGTTGCAGCAATATCAACCGCAACATGCAAAGTGAACATGTATCCATCAAGTACTTGATGGGCTTCTGGATACTCTGGACCAATGTGTTTGAATTCGCTCAGTTAAACGTCAAAATGTGAACAATGCAAATTCCTTGTTTAATTCTTCAAGGTTATATGCCGGGTAATCATTGGTTTTTGGACGATTATCGTACTTCATATATACGACTATAGATGGGATTATAGCGATAAATGTTTCGAAAGATATGTACTTCGGCTTGTCCTCCCAAGCCTTTGACGAACCAAAATTGTGAATACAACAAAAACGATCAAGATGCAAGCCTGACATTATTGAAGGACATTTTAATTATTGCACGCGCCAATTTATTGGGGCCACTTGTTCCAACAATCGACTATGCTGATACAAAAACAAAAACATGAACTGGAACATAATACCTTAAATCACAAATACTTAGTCATTCAGGTGGGACATGACAGGCAATTTAATTCGGGCATCATTGAAGGATCCTCGCCCGTCACCAATCGGCGCGAGAGATTGGCGACGCTACATGACTCAACGGTCGATGTGTCGTAAAAACCAATAATCAATCATCATGGAAGGACATTTAAATTCAGGTCGCTCACTTCACCTCGAGGATCACATTCGAAACAACGCGTTTCTTGGGCTTCAGAGTGCGCAAGCCCATCTGCAGCCGGTTAGTTAACAGTTGTGGCGTGAGTGCGAAGGCAGCACCGTATCGTCAGTTGTCGGTCGCCAGTCGCCACTCTTAGTTCGAGCTCAGTCTGGTGGGCGCAGCGAGTACAGTCCCTTCCCTCCCCTTATGGAAATGTGGGGGCCCTCCGGCCCGCGAAAGCACCCCTTCGGTAATGCTTCAGTGGGTGCATTCTCCCCAGCCTATGCTCGACAGATTTGCTAGCCACAAACGCATCTCTCGGAGAAAAATCCGCCCCTTTCGGACGAAAAGTGCACCTTGAGCATGCTCCAGCGAACCCTCCCCCACTTAGCGAATTATTTCGCGGAAGGCACCATTCCGAGGTCATGTACCCCTTTTTCAACGAGAATTACTGGAACCGCCCTGCTAAGTGCATCCTTGCAGGCTTACAATGCTCATTAAGCTCCTGTTCGGAATTCAACTCACTTGTTTTAACAGGTGCAGATACACGTTCCGTATTCCGAACACCGCTGTTCGGTTCGGGGAACACACGGAAAATCGCCTGAGTTGTTTGCTGAACACTTGTATACCCCAGTGAAGGCGATGTTTGATACATTTCAGCTTCATAAAACGTTATTGCGCAAGATCACAAGGCTTCATTGTGGCGGTCGTTGCACAAGTAGCCGCCAAAGGCGTGACATTTTCAGCTTTCAAAATTGTCGCCCTGCAATTAACCAGATCAGCAATGCAAGAAAGCACGTTAAAAGGAATGTCATGTGATACGATTCAATTTGCCATTGTTCTCCATTATCATCTGCACACTTCGGACTGCAATTACTTTGAAGCTATAGCTGGGCAACTCCAAACAGGTTACACAGCAATGGCGGCCGGACGCCGTTTGAAGAAAATTGACGATGAGCCCAGCATCTATTCACATGGTAAACGTAACTCGATACAACTTGAGACCTGCTTTATTCCTCACGATGCCTTGATAGAGTTACGAATGAATGCTTAGAAACTTACTTGGACATGACATAAATCCGCAAAATATAGCTTCTCACTGCCCAAAAACAGCACTCGTTCAAAACATTGAGTTCGATAACTGTCCTTTCTTGAGCAACATAGCGCACATGTTTTCAAACAGTTTTTTTTTCAGTGCACGATCACCATAAAATGGTTCTCACGATAATCATCAAATGGTTCTCACAAGAAGACCCGTGCACCAATCCACCTAGCAGTGGATTCAGCACCTCCCTTCAGGATGCGATGCTGATGAGATTGGCTATGGTAGCACAATGGGGCGTGATTGGAAGAGTTTGGGATGGTTGAGGAGGGTATTATGCAATAACAGGCGAATGATGTTAGATATGTTTGGATATTGTTCCCGTGTAACTTGAGATAATGGATTGATTGGGGTGTTAACATTTACTTTTCTATTATCTGTTCTAGATAGGCTGAACACAGATGGCCCCGGTGGTCCTTATAAAGGACATAAAGTGTTAAGCTTTAACACTTTATGTCCTTTATGAACATTAAAATATGCTCCGTTGGCTGCTGGCTATCTGTACCTGTTGAGAGATCCCTGAAATATACCATATCCAAAGGACTACACATTCTGAATGCACACGCAATTTCAGAATTAACTTGCTAAAACATTTGCGGATGAAAAAGGAAAAAATATTGTAGGCGAAAGCGGTGCTCCAGGACGAGTTCTTTCAGATTCCGTCTTAAAATTATCGGTCAATTGATATTTACTATCTTCTAAAGTCATCTCTGGAAATCCACGCTGTGTGTCCCGCTTTTATTACCTGATTTGATGCCCTACTAGGCGTTGTAGTCACCAGAAATTACAGAAAACGGCTTGAAAACATGCTACTTCACCCGTGCGAAAAAGAATAGACCTTGAAAATTTCGTTTTTTCAGTATTTCCGAAGATATTTAAACAATTCCAAAAGTGCCCACAGGCCTATATTCCACGTTCACCCCCAAAACTGAATTGGGAGAACATCGAAATTGACGCCGTTTGTAACGAATTGGTTATCAAAGCCAAATCGACTCCGTTTGATCTGCTCTCATTTATCTAGCATATGCACCATTGCGCAGTAAAATGTCTCATGCAGAATGTCCACATGCCCAGTGTCCTAAGAGCGTGAAGAATGAAGTCGCATGAAAGAATGACCACACAGTCGATGCACCCATGAACTTCAATAACCAACCTATCGGTAGTGGGTGACCTTGATCTTTGGGAAGTTTACTAAGGCAAACTTTAAGACTTACATTAATATACATGAATTTTTGTCAAGCGAACGTTTTGATATCAACCTGTTTTCATTGTTAGATTCCACGTAGTTTTTCAATGGGAGGCAGCATATTTGATATCCGTTCGTTCTGACAATCGGTAAATCAGAAACCATGGTGATCTGCACGCCTACGTGGGATATTAAAAAATAATAAGAATTTTTGTATTATGTGGGAGCTAATTCGTGCCCGTTTATATTTCGGCCATCAAGTTTATCGATTTCAATGGGCTAGTGGCCACAGGTCACGAGGCCACGAGGTTAAACATGAGAGATGTTCCTATTTTATCGGATATGTTTTTCAACCATTTTTCTTCTCAAAGATTCATAGAATGTCACACTTCTTCTTCATTATCGATGATATATCTATCGCCAAAGTTATCCCTGTTGTATGACCTCAAAATAATGCCTGAAGCCATCACCCCGAAGCCGTTAGTCTGATCGGGATAAAACTTGTTCAGGCGTGTTCAGAACACAAAACTATTCTGTACACCAAGTTTGGTCCAAATGCAAATTTAGTTGGTGTAAAATTTTAAAATATTTGGTCGATCTGTCATGGAATTCGTCATAAAGCGAGGAGCGTCACTTATCCCCAGCGTCGGCAAGATATAGCAAGGAGCGTTACTTTCAAAGGATTTTTGTCCATCGGTGCTTTTTTCAGGTTGGACATGAGATCCCATGGCGCCACGTACCCCACTTCGCCTCAACCCGCCAACCAACTTCCAGGTTTGACAGATGATCCTATACCGTTGCCTGCATCACCTCACTCTCACTCGCCAAGTAATTTTACCGGCTTCATTACACGCAAACAGTGAAACTAGGCTAACTAACTCGGTCACTTTGGAGGAGATTTCGTGGTGGATGCATGTGAGAGGTATTCGCTATGGAGCTTGTGAATGTAGGACCTCTGATATTTGCTCATGCCTAGTTGCAGAGCTTCGCGTGTTTCTCCTCCAGCAAATCGGTGGAACGGCAATGGCGATCTAGGCCAGTCAATGGACATCAACAAATTTAACAAAAGAACCTTAACGGACATAATATTGTAGATCGTATACACGTTGATTCGACTTCTTTTAGCCGCACTGATAGAACCATTGAAAACCTAATGCAACTTGAATTCCAACTGTATTCAGATCCGCAATACCATCATCATTTATCAGTTGAAATTTACTCTCATTTCTGGGTCCAGTACTGGGTGTTTCCGTTTACCTTTGTGATCTGAGTGAGGTCTCGCAGATGCTCATCGCTGACTACTGAACACGGCCGGAAAGGGCAATTCCAAGTCTAAATATACAGGTAGAAGGCTCTGAACAGGTCCCTGGGTCGCCTTTATTCCAGGAGCTGGTCCCAGGAGCAGGTCGCCTTCATCCTCCTATTAATTTCGGTTAAACCATGGTGATAGGTGCCGCTTGCTTAGACAACACAAAGGAGCCATAATTGGTAAGACAAAGCGGGCTTCGGCCTTTAGTCACAGCCGCAGCTAGCTGAAGTAATGGTCGGCCCTAATTTAGAAGATTGGCTGCAATTATCCGTCAGGCTTTTCTCTTCGATGTATTGTACCCAGCCAACTCCGTAATGCACTGAATTGTTCGGGACATCAATTATGATTAATCAGTCTGCAGTCACAGAACTTTGGTGGTGCTCCAATCTCAGTCTCCACATGATAAATGATGAGATCCTGGCCCGATGCGATTATTCACGCGATGGTAATGTTTTCATGCGGCAGAGCCTTCAACTAATTACTCGTTATAAATTCTGATGTGGAGATTGCAGTCACAAGTTTGACGAAAATACGGCGGCAGACTAACTAATAGTATTGCTATTGACAACCAGAAGCTGATACGCTTTGATGTGGGAATGGTGGGGAATGCATCGGCATCGTGTGTCAAAAGCGTGAGTGAGTGGCGCCAAGTAGCCGCTGTCTGGTAGACGAGCGGTGGTACGTGTCTGTGCTGACGCGCCAATAAATGGTGAATCCGCGCCAACTGGTAAGTGGTGTCGCAGACACGCCCCAGGAGGTGGTGAGTGCGCGCTAACTGGTAGACGGTGTTGCAGACACGCCCCAGGAGGTGGTGAGTGCGTGCTAACTGGTAGACAGTGTCGCAGATACGCGCCAGGAGGTGGTGAGTGTGTGCTAACTGGTAGACGGTGTTGCAGATACGCGCCAGGAGGTGGTGAGTGTGTGCTAACTGGTAGACGGTGTTGCAGACACGTCCCAGGAGGTGGTGAGTGTGTTCTCACTGGTAGACGGTGTTGCAGACACGCCCCGGGGGACGGCGTACCGGCGTCTTGCTTGGTGCACGGTCACCAGTCGTTCCTGAACGAAGGTCCCGGCATCGACACTCTGGACCTGGAGCACCGGCGCAGCAGTCACGTGCCTCTACTCGGCTGCCAGCCGGACATCCACCGGACCTGCTGGTGCATCAGCTTCATCGCAGAGAACACACGCATGAAGGAGAACTCAAATAAGGTCGGCGCGCCGCTATCCGCCAGGGCTATAGGCAGACCCCCCCCTCCACCCGCTACACGCGCGTCAACCCAAAAGTGGGACTGGCACGTGGGAAGTAGTCTGTCGTGTGACACGCGTCGTCGTCGTCAGTCTGATCTGAAAACATCCATGCCACGTTATATTATTGGCTCCTTACCCTAAAAGTACTAAATTGCTGTCCAGGTTATTCTGATTTAGCTGTCCTGCGGGAGTTCATTGTGCACTGAGTGCTGTCTGACGCTGTGCTGCTGGTCTGGCGAGGCACGATAGTGTGGCTGGGAATGGCCATCTGGGAGGGGGTATACCGAGGCGGGTGCAGGTGGGTCTGGGGTGCTGAACCCATCTGACCTTGGCTGAAGGTGGTTCAGGGGTACAAGGCGGCTAGTCTGCGGGCAACCTGCGCATTGCATGACACGTGACCGTCTGTCGTCTGTGTGCTCGTGACGTATCAATCAGTTGGACCCATTCCACAGATCCCACAGAGCAACGGGTAGGGAGTTTTGCCTCATCCCCACACACTCCACTTTCATTTCGTTGATGGGCAGGGCTTCGATGCTCTTTCCGAAGGAAGTAGCTGAAGTTCTGCACGGAGCAGCCATCCTGTCGGTGTTATGCTGTTGGTATCAAATAGTTTGTTACCAAGCCAACCACTTCGCTCCTGTGCGGTGCTGCCAACTATGCATGCGTGCCTCGCAACAGCTGTGGTGTGCGTGGGTGCGTATGTGTGTATGCACAACCACATAGGTGTGCATATGGTTGCGTAGGTGTGTATATGGCGTAGGTGCTGTAGGTGCATATATGGTTGTGTAGGTGTGCATATGTGTGTGTAGAGTTGTGTATGTGTCTATATGTATGTGTAGGTTTGCATATGTATGTGTAGAATTATGTATGTGTGTGTGTAAGTGTATGTAGGTGTGTGCAGATGTGCGTAGGTGTATGTGTGTGGATGTGCGTAGGTGTGTGTAGGTGGATGTATATGTGTACAAGGTTGCGTTTAGTTATGTAAAGACATAAAGGCATGAAATATTAGTGCAACTATGAGCCACAAGGGCCCTTCTTGGTTGCACTCTGTACACTGAACCAGTTGCCAACCAAATCTGTCAATCAGCCCTCCCTGTAATACTGAAAACCAAGCCCTCTATTCGTATAATGATTGTCTATGCTGTCTTTAAAGATGTTCAATGTGCTGCTACTGACAATGTTTTCTGGCAGCTGGTTCCAGTGTTCTACTACCCTGTTGGTGAAGAAAGTCTGCCTGAACCTTGTTCTCCTGTGGTTAACTTTAATTTTGAATTTATGACCTCTAATTGCATCATTTCTGTTAAATTCAAACATTTCCCCAAGATATCCCCTTTCCAGACCATGGACAAATCTAAAGACCTCGATGAGATCTCTCAGCCTTCTATATCTTAGTGAAAACATATTCAATTTCTTTAATCTTTCCTCATATGCCAGGTTGCTTATACCATTAACAATTTTTGTAGCCCTCTTTTGCACTCTCTCTCTCTAAAAGCCAGCAATCTTTTTTCATAGCTAGGAGACCAAGCATGGATGTAGTATTCCAAATGTGGTCTGACATATGCACAGTAAAGCTTCCTGATGACTTTCTCACTTCTGTATGATGCATTCCTATTTATTGCCCCGAGCATTTTCAGTGCCTTCTTCCTGGCTTCCTTGGTCTGTTCTGATGCCCCCAGTTCCTTCGGTCCGCCCCCCCCCCATGGAAAAATCCTGGGTACGCGCCTGCACGCAGACGATATGAACCGTTTCGTATCATGATCTTTTCCACGCTAATGATTACTTTCATTGGCATTTTGTGCGGCATTTAAACAGTATTTATTTCATGTCAGTGTTTAACCCCGTGTGGCCCCTTATCAATCTGTATTGTTCTGGACGCACCTATTTTTTTTACAGATCACCAGCGGATGTCCAGTGCCAAAATCGACCGCATGCATATCGAAACACCGCCTTGTGATTGTACGGTTTCTACTATTTTTAATCATATCAAGAGCATTTTTGGTTTCTAATTCCACACTCTCCTCCGATGACCACATTTATATTGGCTCTGTTCCCCGAGGCGCTGACAGCTCGAGATATGGCCGTTGCCGGAGGCCCTCCGGTGCCCTGGGAGTCATCACGAGGCGGGCGAGAGCGCTGCACGTGCGTTCAGCCCGCCGCCGCCGCGCCGCCCATTGTTCAAGTCCAGTCATTTGGAGCGGTCGTAACAGCATCTTGCCAACCGCGTTATCTCGGGCAGTCCAAGTATTCACAAGCTGTCACCAGCCCACCGATGTCCGGGCTCCCAGTTGGAGCCAGGCTTAGCTACAGTGTTGTTGGGGTTGGACTTTCGTCCTCCGGTCATACTGACGCCATGGCAGAAGACTTATCGAGCCGTGGGTGGGCTGAAATGAGGGGCGTCACGACACTGACTGTTCACATTCTGTAGCCGTGTAAATTACTTACCCTTGCGGCCAGTTTTTAATCTTCCTTTGTGTAGGTTGTTCTCGTGTGCCACAAAGTGTAAAGGATGACTTGGAGACATCCTGCACTTCTCTTCAACCACTATCGAGCTAACAACGGCGTTGGCAGTCTCGGCATAACCGCTCCTTTTACAAAGCAATTCCGATGAAACCTTCAGAAATAATGGGCTCAGGCACTTTTATATCCATCGTGGAAAGCCTCCATTATGGGATCGACAAATTCAGCCAGCTTTGCTGAATCGGCACATCCGCATTGAGGATTTTGCTGAGATGTCAGCGACAGAAAATTAACGCTAACCCGCCTGAATGGGGTCAGATGTGGCCAAATACTGAGATCACACTATGTTTTCCCAACGTTTCCTTTGGTTCATGTGTAATTCCTCGTTCCCTGAAGGCGAGCCTGTGTGTCTGTCTGTCTGTCAGAGCTGCGCTTCTTGTTTCCGCATATGCATGTCTGTCGGCATATTTATGTGCTTGTATGTTTTATTTATTCGTCTGTGAATATGTCAGAATGTCTGTGAATGTATTTGTTTATCTGTCTGTTTGTCTGTGTATCTGTTTGAGATAGAGAGATGGAAAGAGAGAGAGAGAGTGTGTGTGCGAAAGTGAAAGAGGGACTGCTTTGCTATGGAGGGGTGGATGAAAGAATATGAAAAGGAAATTAAGAGTAGTTGGATGGGTGAGGAAAGATAGATATGCCGAGATATAGCGATATAGGGATATGAATATGGTTAGGATATCGATAGAGGGATAGATATAGAGGAATTTGGATGAGGGATGTGGATAGATGAATAATGTCAAAACAAGTAATAAATACAAATATATCCATATGAAATTTGCTTCGCAATTACAATTTGACAGCGTCTACAGCGCGTACATCTATGATTTCTGTCCCAGGTCAGGTCAGTGACCTGAGATCACATCCAATTTTGGACCAATCTTACTACTTATTTATATGCATATTTTTCCAACCGCATTGCTTCCTTGGTATGCATGTAGAAATGAGAGAAGTTCCACATCTGATTTAAGTGTTATCAGTCAAGTGACCTGAGTCCAGTCGAAGATAAAGTGGCTGAGTGATCAAGACTTCTTTAGACACTCGTGTTTTTGTCGTTTGCTTAGAGTTGTCATGGTTTTAAGTAGTATCAAACTTGCTCCTTGCATGACCAATAAACTAGCCTATGGAACAAAATCTGTGAATCGTGGTCAAAATCAAGATCATCCTATGCTATTGCCATAGACAGTTAAAAAAAAATATTTGTCCACCTCCTACGCATGTATATATATGTGTGTGTGTGTGTGTGTGTATATATACAAGTGTATATATATTCAAACGAAGCTTATTACATACATACGATTTGAATTTGGTATCGTCTACAACATGCATACCTTGGAGTTGTGTTTGAGAGCAGGACAGCGACCTAAGGTCACTGTCAATTTTGGCCCATGCTGGGCCAATGCAAGTATTTTTTGTGATATGCGCTGTGTAGTCACCTATTGACTAGCATGCTTTTTAACTCTATGTTTTTACCAGAAATGAAGGTATAAATGTTCTCGGCAAAAAAAACTTTTTCCTGAAAAAAAACAGTGATATTGAGTCGCAAAATACTGGTCCAAGCGCCACAAGGCTTCAATAACTACTTAGCTAGGGCCCACGACGCGGTATTTTTTAGCCACGACACGGGTTGTCTGTCTCTGCGTAATTTGCATAGGCCCGGGCCTTATTTGTTTGAGGCCCTTTTCGAAGGTTTGGAACCTATAGTGCGATTTTTGGTGCTTAGGGGCCATTTTCTTTACCAGGATTATTGTTACGTAGTCCCTTCCAAATTATTTTGGGGCCCCGGCTTCATTATTCGAGTTCCGTTTGGATATTGTTTAACCTGGGCGCAGTTTTTTTGTTGTTGTTGAGCCTGACTTTATTTTCAGGACCCTTGCAGGGTTTCTGAATCTCTATATGCTTAATGGAGGTCCCGACACAAGTTTTGGGGATTTGGAAATCTTTGGGACATCAGCGCAATTTTGGCGGACGCAGCACGATTTGTTTGGCCCCGAAGGGAGTTTTCTGGACAGCTGGATTTACTCGGGCCCCCGATGCGAAATGTGGTGGAGCCTGACGCGGATGTTCTGGGCACCAACACAATTTTTTAATCCCGGCTGCTATTTTTCGGATCCCGGCGCGGGTTTTCGGGGCCCCTACTGTACTTATTTGGGGTTGTATGCAAAATGTATTGGACCCGACGGGTATATTTTGGGCTCCGGGCAACTTTCGGGAGTGCTGCGCAATTGTTCGAGCTCCGGTGCTAGCTTTCGGAGCCTCGCGGTATTTAATTGGGGATCCTACTCGATTTTTCGTGCCCCCCGCAAAATTTTTCTGATCTCCGGTGCGATTCATGGGATCCCGCCACCTCTCTGAGGGGAGCGTTTGCTCCCTTCTCTCCCCTCCTCCCCCCCGTAGTGCGCCACTGGTTGAAATATGGCCAGCAATTTAGCTTAGCCTGAGTCAAAGCCATTGGTCATTTCACCTGTTCTTTATTAGTGGCATTTCCAGATAAAGGAGAAAGAAATAATGTCTCCTTGTGTTCTTTTTTCCTACAGCAAATTGCGTGCGAAGCCGATTATTGAAAGCCTAGTTCCAGGAAAGATCCTCAGTAAATGCAAAAGTCCATCGAAAAAAAATATGAGGGGAGGTGTACAGGATAGCAGAGGAAGCTGACAGGATTAAATACTTGAATGAGAAGACTGAGAAGACTATATACGGTATCTAGCAGTTCACATAATGATAACCTTATGAAACACTAGAATGGAAGGATATTATTACGGTATTTTAGTATGACATATCCGAATGCAATATTAGGACGGGATAGCATGCTGAGGTGAAAGGATAGGGCAGAACGATGAGTAGGATAAAGTCGACAGGATTATGGGAGGACGTGATGAAATAGAGGTAAGTATATATATATATATATATATATATATATATATATATATATATATATATATATATATATATATATATATATATATATATATAATATATATATATAGTACCTCCTGTCCCTCCTACCTTTACAAAATACCCGCTCTAAATATCGCACACGAGAGTCTCCTATGACCAGCACTGACTCCTTACTACTGCTATCCTGGGGGCAGTCATCCAATGCCTGGAACATATTTGTTGTTACTATGCCTGCCCGCTGGGCCGGTTGGCTAGACTTCCTCCCGCTCCTACCACCTGCCACCTGCCACTCACTAACCGTTTCCTTAGGTTCGCGTCTCCAAATCCTCCACCCCCTGACCTCATGCCACTTCCCCTCCTGTGACCTACCAGAACTACCCCTCCTCTGTTCACTATTAAAACTCCCCTCCTGAGAGATCCCAGCCACCTCCACAGTAGGGGAAGCCTCAGCTACCTGGTGGCCTGCGACCACCTGGGCATATGATGTCCCTGCTACGGAGTGACCCCTTGTTGCTTTATCTTGCCTACCCTGTGCAACAAGGGCAGCCTTGAGATTGGAAACCTCTGCCTTAAGGGTCCTAATTTCTTCCTCTAGTGCCTGCATCCTGGTCGAAACCATCCTAAACGCTGCAGCTTATGCCTAGATTTAGATTCAAATTAACTCGCTAAACAACCGACAAAAAAGCTAACTATCATTCACTATAAATCGCTACCTCCTTTACTGTCAGTTTATTATCTGAGTGCCTCAAGAAAAGCAGAAACTATTAAACAATTTTTTTTTTTTTTTTTTTTAAATTAAATAAATACACAAGATGTCTAATCTAATTTTCTTCAACACAAGTATGACTTATGGCTAGACAGAAAAATGAACAGTCACACAGCACTTATGAATACCCCCAACTTACCGCTAATTAAATTATCTTAAACTTCAACACCAAACACACTATGCACACCAAAAAATAAATAAAGTATGTTAGGATAGTATGAATGTTGTCTAATGTACTTATGAAATCTACACACTTGTAATATCTCCTACTACAGAAATCGAAGCATCGAGAACACGCCGAAAGCCACGCGGCCTCGCTTTGGCGCACACAAGATGGCGCCCTGCGGCGTCGCTAGGTTAATATAGTATAGTTTGCGTGCTACGAAAATGCTTATAAGATAAAAACTAATGAAATATAATCACAGAAGTAATTGCTAAACACCTATCCACAGCTTAGACTAGAGTACTGCCCTGTTCTGTAGCGACTTATCTGGAAACCTGGAGCTGCGGTGCACGTGCTTCCACCTTGACATCTGGCGGCAAACTGCCAGATGTCAAGGTGATGACATCTGGCAGTTTGCCGCCAGATGACAGTTTAACACAGTCACAGTGCATGTAGGGGTAAATAACATAGGTCAGACTAGGAATGAGGAGCTTCTGCGGGAGTACAGGGCCCTTCTGGCCACCCTGAAGGGTACCAATAGAGTCATTATAACAGGAATTTTGCCTAGGGCTAGAGCCTCCCCTGAGTGGAGCTCTAGAGCACTGGCAGCTAACGCCAGGGTAGGAAAGCTCTGCCATGAGCTAGGTTTTACATTTGTAGACGAGTGGAGCAGGTTTTATGCATCGTGGGACCTCTATCAGAGGGATGGCCTGCACTTTTCTGAGAAGGGGGTCCATGTGTTAGGCAAAGTATACGAGCATGTCCTTCAGGGAAACTAGGAAATGGGGTGGGGAGGGATGAAATTGCATTGCCAACTCAGGAATATTCCAATAGTGTCAGCCAAGGCAATATAACCTCAAAGTCTGCAAATAGGGACAGCAGCAACTCAAGGGGACAGAGTTATAGTTCATCTAGTGATAAAATAACTCAATATGAAAAAGCCAAAGGTGGTTATGGAGCATTCGTTAAGTGTATGATGTTTAATGCTCAGAGTATCCATTCCAAATTTGATGAGTTCAAGTGTTATGTTGCTGAGGAGGAACCGGATTTTGTTTGCATTACGGAGGCATGGGTCAGTGAAGGGTATTTTGGAGATAACTTACAGGACTATGAGATACAGGGATACAATATGTTTTCGTGCAATAGGGGTCCAGCAATGAAAGGGGGTGGTGTAATGCTATATATAAATAGCTTATTCAGTTCTCAAAAAGTAGCAGGTGGGGATAAAAATGTGTCTGTGGAGTCCATTTGGCTTGATGTCACTGTGGGAAAAGGCAACAGCAATACTCTTAGGATAGGAGCTTTCTACCGATCAGGAACCCTGCCACATTCTCAGCAACTGGAGCTTGACAAGGTGATTTGTGAGGAAATCAGTAGAAACTTTAAGAGGAAGTGCCTTATTCTCGGTGACTTTAATCTAAAAGGTTATGAAAATGCTGGTATTGGCACCCCATCATGCAAAATGTTTAGGAAATGCCTTGAAGAGGACCTGTTCTTACACCAGTTTGTATCGGAACCTACCAGGCATGGTTCATTCTTGGACCTTGTATTCTCAGATTTAAGTGACTTGGTTCAAGACTTGACTGTGGGCGAAACTCTGGGAAAAAGTGACCATAACATAGTTAGATTCAAGGCACATGTAGGGGAAATTATCAAGGATAATTTGGTAAAGGTTCCAAATTTCAACAGAGCAGACTTTAACGGCATGAGAGCGGCTTTAAGTGCCATCAGATGGGAAGAAGAATTCTCCAATTTAAATGCCTATGAAATGTGGGAAAAGTTCAAATCTTACTTGAAGGAAACTCAGATTAGACATGTCCCCCAAAAGCAAAGACGCAAAAGAAGGGTAGGAAAGCCAGCATGGCTTACACCAGACCTGATAAAAGCAATTAAGGCTAAGAAAACTGCATTTAGAGTTTTTAAAGAAGCCTCAAATGTCGTTGATCTAAAGGCGTATCGAAAAGTTAGAGACACTGTGAAGCAAAAAACCAGAGCAGCAAAGCGAGCAAAAGAACTGGATTTAGCTAGAAACTGTAATGGGGACAGTAAAAAGTTCTTTAGTTTCTACAAGCTGAGTAAAGTTTCTAGCACAATTGGTCCATTGGAAGTAAACGGGACTACATTGGGTGAGGATAGTGAGATGGTTGAGGAGCTGAGCAAGCAGTTCAAATCAGTGTTTACATTGGAAGATATGACCAATCTGCCGACCGTACACCGTAGTTCAGTGACATGGGATCTGACAAATGATGTTGATTTCATTGGTAGTGATGTTGTTTACAATCATATCAGGAAAATAAAGCCAAATAAGGCAGCAGGACCTGATGATATTTATGCTAGGGTGTTGCGGGAAACTGAAAAGGAACTGGCTTTCCACTTAGTATAATATTTTGTAGATCAGTTTCACATAATGAAATTCCAACCGATTGGAAAAGGGCAAATGTAGTTCCTATTTTCAAGAAAGGAGAAAGAGGGAAAGTTGAAAAATATAGGCCAATAAGTCCCACATCCCTAGTCTGCAAGGTACTCGAATCAATTATCAAGGATACAATAGTTAGTTATCTGGAAGGTAGCAGATTGATTCAAGATACTCAACATGGATTTAGAAAAGGACGATCGTGTCTCACAAACCTCTTGGACTTTTTGAACTTCGCCACATAACAATTTGATCAGGGAAATCAGGTTGATGTAGCATATCTTGACTTTAGTAAGGCCTTTGACAAGGTACCCCATAAACGGTTAATGATACAGCTTCAGTCCCATGGTATTGCAGGTAGCATCTCAAAATTGATAGAGTTGTGGCTTTCAGATAGACAGCAAAGAGTGATGCTAAATGGTACAAAGTCATCATGGCAAAATTTTCTTAGTGGAGTCCCCCAGGGGTCAGTACTAGGGCCATTACTGTTCATTATATTTGTAAATAACATTGAAAGTGGCCTAAGCAGTAAAGTTTTGAAATTTGCGAATGATTTGAAGGTCTTTAGGGCAATAACAGGTCAGGATGAGCATATCTCGCTGCAAAAAGACTTAGACGAACTTGTGAAGTGGTCCGAAGAATGGCAAATGAAATTTAACTTTGATAAGTGCAAAATCATGCATGTAGGTAAGCAGCATATCAAGGCTCAATGCTTGATGGGTGGCCAAGTGCTATCAGTGACTCAACAGGAGAAGGATTTAGGTGTTATTCTAAACACAAAACTGGGGGCATCAGAACAGACCAAGGAAGCCAGGAAGAAGGCACTGAGAATGCTCGGGGCAAGAAATAGGAATGTATCATACAGAAGTGAGGAAGTGATCAGGAAGCTTTACTGTGCATACGTCAGGCTACACTTGGAATACTGCATCCAAGCTTGGTCTCCTAGCTATGAAAAAGATTGTTGGCTTTTGGAGAGAGTACAAAAGAGGGCTACAAAAATGGTTAATGGCATAAGCAACCTGGCATATGAGGAAAGATTGAAGAAATTGAATATGTTTTCACTTAGATATAGAAGGCTGAGAGGAGATCTCATCGAGGTCTTTAAATTTGTCAATGGTCTGGAGAGGGGATACCTTGGGGAAATGTTTGAATTTAACAGAAATGATGCAATTAGAGGTCATAAATTCAAAATAAAAATTAACCACAGCAGAACAAGGTTAAGGCAAACTTTCTTCACCAACAGGGTAGTGGAACACTGGAACCAGCTGCCAGAAAACATCGTCAGTAGCAGCACATTGAACATCTTTAAAAACAGCATAGACAATCATTATAAGAATATAGGGCTTGCTTTTCAGTATTACAGGGAGGGCTGATTGACAGTTTTGGTGGGCAACTGGTTCAGTGTACAGAGTGCAACCAAGAAGGGCCCCTGTGGCTCATAATTGCACTAATATTTTATGTCTTTATGTCTTTATGTCTTTATATATATATATATATGTAAGTATAAGATCATAGATAATTATTGCTTAAAGAGAGGTGGAATGGAGAGAGGTGGAGTGGAGAATGACAGGCCAAGGTGCCGAGCAAGGAATAGAGAAGATGAAAGATACAACCGAAATTAGATAGATGCCATGCAAAATTATTTTTGAGAATTGACCTCAAGACGTTTGGCTTGTGACCAACGGTTCCTTGATTTACTTAGCATGGCATGTACTGCTCTGGAAGCACGTGTCTGTTTGGCACACGTGCCGTGTGTCTGATGTGGCGGTGGGGTGTTGTTGCAGTTTAAGGAGGACTGGAAGTACGTGGCCATGGTGCTGGACCGGCTGTTCCTCTGGATCTTCACGCTGGCAGTGGTGGTCGGCACGGCCGGCATTATCCTGCAGGCGCCATCTCTTTACGACGACAGAATAGCGCTCGACCAGCAGCTCTCCCACATCGGCCGGCTGGCGCAGTGAGGCTGGTGCAGTCAGGCTGGTGCAGTCAAGCTGGTGCAGTCAGGCTGGTGCAGTCAGGCTGGTGCAGTCAGGCTGGTGCAGTCAGGCTGGTGCAGCCAGGCTGGTGCAGTCAGGCTGGTGCAGTCAGGCTGGTGCAGTCAGGCTGGCTCAGTCAGGCTGGTGCAGTCAGGCTGGTGCAGTCAGGCTGGTGCAGTCAGGCTGGTGCAGCTGGGCTGGTGCAGTGGGGCTGGCGCAGTGTGGCCGCCGCGGTGAGGCTGGTGCAGTGGGGCCGGCGGCCCAGGTTGGCGCGGGAGCACGTGACGAGCCTGCCGCAGAGAGGTCGTCTGGCGGTCGGCCGGTGTGTGACGGACAGCCAGTGTGACGGTGACAGTGCGCCAGCGTTGTCTGCCGGGACGGCCGCGCGGGGATCGGCAGCGGTAGTTAGTGCCTTGACGCGCGCCCTTTCCCGGCGCCGAGGCTCGACTCGCGGCGACACCAGGCGTCCTGTGCCCGCGTGCGACCGTGACGTGGACGGATCACGAGGTGTGTGACCTTGACCGGCGACCGCCCAAGGCCAGCCGGCCGATGGCGGCAGCAGCAGCAAAACCCCACCACCACGGACGTGTCCCGGCGGCGGCGGTCGTGGTCACAGACACGGCATTCATCGGCGTGACATCGGCAGACCGTGGCAGGACGGTCGCGCCATGTTCGGACGCAGCTGTGTTGCAGCGCTGCAGTGAAGGCCGGTATCGGGTGTCTTAGCTATGTTGCAGCGCTGTAGTGAAGGTCGATGTCAGGTGTGAGCTGTGTTGCGGCGCTGCAGTGAGGGCCGGTATTGGGTGCGTTAGCTGTGTTGCAGCGCTGCAGCGAAGGCCGGTATCGGCTGCGTCAGCTGTGTTGCAGCGCTGCAGTGAAGGCCGGTATTTGATGCGTTAGCTGTGGTTCAGCGCAGAGAATCTCTGCGGATGAGAATCGTCGGCACTGAAATGAAGGCGGGTGTCATGTGCGTCGAGTGAGTTTCGGCGGAAAATGAAATCATGCTAGCTTGAACATTGCGAGCACTGGTGACAAGAGACACTGCTCGTGTGATGAGAGTGTGCACTCGACACGACAGCCGCCGCTATTCCGTGTCGACTGTTGACTAGGGAGGTGTCCATATACCCCGTAACCGTGTGTGCTGCAGTGTCAGTTGTGAGCATGCAATAGAACTGCCTTAGATAGACCGCAGTTTCTTTCAGCAAACCACGACCCCTACTCACCGCTGGCGGTCACGTGCATGGACGAACCAACGGACGGTGTCAAGTTCACTCCCGCCAAGTCTTCATCTGGACAATTCGCGCCAGCACGACAGGGCACACGCGATTCCATAAGTGAGTTTTTAG
Organism: Imbricaverruca yamaguchii; assembly: GCA_034440575.1. Classification (NCBI taxonomy): domain Eukaryota; kingdom Metazoa; phylum Arthropoda; class Thecostraca; family Neoverrucidae; genus Imbricaverruca; species Imbricaverruca yamaguchii. Next base: position 954,044 of record JAOTOL010001527.1, on the reverse strand, counting down.
GCTGTTGCCGTTGAGAGGGTTGTGGGCCGGGGCCGGGTGGCAGGTGACTGGTAGTGGTGGACCGGGGCCGGGTGGCAGGTGACTGGTAGTGGTGGGCCGGGGCCGGGTGGCAGGTGACTGGTAATGGTGGGCCGGGGCCGGGTGGTAGGTGACTGGTAGTGGTAGACCTGGGCCGGGCGACAGGTGACTGGTAATGGTGGACCGGGGCCGGGTGGCAGGTGACTGGTAGTGGTGACCGGGGCCGGGCGACAGGTGACTGGTAGTGGTGGGTCGGGGCCGGGTGGCAGGTGACTGGTAGTGGTGGGCCGGGGCCGGGCGACAGGTGACTGGTAGTGGTGGGCCGGGGCCGGGCGACAGGTGACTGGTAGTGGTGGGCCGGGGCCGGGCGACAGGTGACTGGTAGTGGTGGGCCGGGGCCGGGTGGCAGGTGACTGGTAGTGGTGGGCCGGGGCCGGGTGGCAGGTGACTGGTAGTGGTGGGCCGGGGCCCGGCCGGCCGTGTCACCTAACGTGTTCGCTGTTCTGTTGTTGGCATCACGTCCGGCGTGCGGTCGCCGATTCTCCGGCTTGTCGTGCTGAGGTATCGGCGGGGCGACTGGTGTGCTGTGGCCGCCGAGCGATCGCCAGGCGGTGTGGCAGAGTACAGGTCCGTGTTGGAGACGGAGCCGGCTGTCGGCGGCCGGCGGCCGTGTCCGCCACCGACCACAATTCCCATCTCAGTCCGGTGCAAAGTTCACCGCCGTTTCCCTGGTGCCTCCTCAGAGCGAGACTTCGACCGCCGTTTGTCCTGTCGACCCGCGCAAAATCTGCCGCAAGCGATCGAGATCGAGGAGGCGCCGACTTGTTTATGGGCTCGGGCCGTACGGTCGCTGCTCCAGCAGCTGCAGTGGCCTTTAACCCGGATGCTGGTCTTGATGTGCTGGTAGGTCTGTGTGTGTGTGTCTGCGTGAGGATGTGGGTTGGATTGGATGGGGGTGGGGGTTAGCCAGCACGGTCCTGACCTCACGTAGCCCCCGGCTGCACGGCACTAGCCTCCACCAGTGATGTGGGGGTGGGTAGGGGTGGGGGTGGGGTAGTTGGCACGATCCTGACCTGACGTAGTCGCCTGCCGACACGACACCAGCCCCCACCAGTGATGTGTGGGTGGGTGGGGTGGGGGGGGGGGTTAGTCGGCACGGTCCTGGCCTGACGTAGTCGCCCGCTGACACCAGCCCCCACCAGTGATGTGTGGGTGGGTGGGAGTGGGGGTGGGGGTTAGTCGGCACGGTCCTGACCTCACGTAGCCTCCGGCTGCACGGCACTAACCTCCACCAGTGATGTGGGGGTGGGGTGGGGGTGGGGGTTAGTCGGCACGCTCCTGACCTGCCGTAGTCGCCTGCTAACACGGCACCAGCCCCCACCAGTGATGTGTGGGTGGGTGGGAGTGGGGGTGGGGGTTAGTCGGCACGGTCCTGACCTCACGTAGCCTCCGGCTGCACGGCACTAACCTCCACCAGTGATGTGGGGGTGGGGTGGGGGTGGGGGTTAGTCGGCACGCTCCTGACCTGCCGTAGTCGCCTGCTAACACGGCGCCAGCCCCCACCAGTGATGTGTGGGTGGGGTGGGGGTGGGGTTAGTCGGCACGGTCCTGACCTCCGTAGTCCCTGCTAACGGCACCAGCCCCACCAGTGATGTGGGGTGGTGGGGTGGGGGTGGGGGTCGGCACGCTCCTGACCTGCCGTAGTCGCCTGCTAACACGGCGCCAGCCCCCACCAGTGGCGTGTGGGTGGGGTGGGGGTGGGGGTTAGTCGGCACGCTCCTGACCTGCCGTAGTCGCCTGCTAACACGGCACCAGCCCCCACCAGTGGCGTGTGGGTGGGGTGGGTGGGGTGGGGGGGGGGGTGGGGGTTAGTCGGCACGCTCCTGACCTGCCGTAGTCGCCTGCTAACACGGCACCAGCCCCCACCAGTGATGTTTAATGGGGTGTGCGTGCGTACAAGGCGTGGCCAAGGCGAACCAATAAACGAATGATTGCGTTCTGGACTGGCTGTCGAATGGCGCATATTGCCTTCTGCATGCGTCACCATCGAAGAGGACCGAGAGATTCCGTCGAATTGCGTGCTGCCACAGCGTATGTCAGCCCAGTCATGACGCATCGTGGCATCGCATCATCACGCCTAGCACACAGGTGGGGTGGCATCGTCCTTCACTGACGGGAGGAATTGTCTCAAACTAGCACGGAGGTAGTGTCCTGCACAGGTGTTGGAGATCTAGCGTCAGACATTGGCGGGAAAAGCAATCCACACTGGTGGAAGGTAGCTTCACACAATGGTGAGAGATGGCTTTCCACACTGGCTGGAGGTAGCTTTCCTCACGTACAGGGACCGATGTTGTCTGTTGCCCAGGCTCTTCTCCCCTCCCCCTCCCACAGCACTCATATGAAGGAGAGACACTGCGGGCTTCCACTCCCCTTCCTACAGTCCCGGCTCCAATGGTGGGATCCGTTGCGCCCTCCCCCACTCCCACTGCAAGACTTTGATGACTGAGAGGCGCTGCCAACACCCTCACTCACCCATCCCGCACCATCACCCCGCGCTGCAGCTTCAGTTCTGCTGCTGACACTCTCACCCCGCGCTACAGCTTCAGTTTTGCTGCCGACATCCTCACCCACCAATCGCGCACCACCACCCCGCGCTACAGCTTCAGTTCTGCTGCCGACACTCTCACCTCATAAAGACATAAAGACATAAAAGATTAGTGCAACTATGAGCCACAAGGGCCCTTCTTGGTTGCACTCTGTACACTGAACCAGTTGCCCACCAAAACTGTCAATCAGCCCTCCCTGTAATACTGAAAAGCAAGCCCTATATTCTTATAATGATTGTCTATGGTGTTTTTAAAGATGTTCAATGTGCTGCTACTGACGATGTTTTCTGGCAGCTGGTTCCAGTGTTCCACTACCCTGTTGGTGAAGAAAGTTTGCCTTAACCTTGTTCTGCTGTGGTTAACTTTAATTTTGAATTTATGACCTCTAATTGCATCATTTCTGTTAAATGCAAACATTTCCCCAAGGTATCCCCTCTCCAGACCATTGACAAATGTAAAGACCTCGATGAGATCTCCTCTCAGCCTTCTATATCTAAGTGAAAACATATTCAATTTCTTCAATCTTTCCTCATATGCCAGGTTGCTTATGCCATTAACCATTTTTGTAGCCCTCTTTTGTACTCTCTCCAAAAGCCAACAATCTTTTTCATAGCTAAGAGACCAAGCTTGGATGCAGTATTCCAAATGTGGCCTGACGTATGCACAGTAAAGCTTCCTGATCACTTCCTCACTTCTGTATGATACATTCCTATTTATTGCCCCGAGCATTCTCAGTGCCTTCTTCCTGGCTTCCTTGGTCTGTTCTGATGCCCCTAGTTTTGTGTTTAGAATAACACCTAAATCCTTCTGTTGAGTCACTGATAGCACTTGGCCACCCATCAAGTATGGAGCCTTCATATGCTGCTTACCTACATGCATGATTTTGCACTTATCAAAGTTAAATTTCATTTGCCATTCTTCGGACCACTTCACAAGTTCGTCTAAGTCTTTTTGCAGCGAGATATGCTCATCCTGACCTGTTATTGCTCTAAAGACCTTCAAATCATCCGCAAATTTCAAAACTTTACTGCTTAGGCCACTTTCAATGTTATTTACAAATATAATGAACAGTAATGGCCCTAGTACTGACCCCTGGGGGACTCCACTAAGAACATTTTGCCATGATGACTTTGTACCATTCAGCATCACTCTTTGCTGTCTATCTGAAAGCCACAACTTTATCCATTTTAAGATGCTACCTGCAATACCATGGGACTGAAGCTGTATCATTAACCGTTTATGGGGTTACTTGTCAAAGGCCTTACTAAAGTCAAGATATGTTACATCAACCTGATTTCCCTGATCAAATTGTTCTGTGGCGAAGTTCAAAAAGTCCAAGAGATTTGTGAGACACGATCGTCCTTTTCTAAACCCATGTTGAGTATTTTGAATCAATCTGCTACCTTCCAGATAACTAACTATTCTATCCTTGATAATTGATTCGAGTACCTTGCTGACTAGGGATGTGAGACTTACTGGCCTATAGTTTTCAACTTTCCCTCTTTCTCCTTTCTTGAAAATAGGAACTACATTTGCCCTTTTCCAATCGGTTGGAATTTCATTTTGTGAAACTGATCTACAAAATATTATACTAAGTGGAAATGCCAGTTCCATTTCAGTTTCCCGCAACACCCTAGCATAGATATTATCAGGTCCTGCTGCCTTGTTTGGCTTTATTTTCCTGATATGATTGTAAAAAACATCACTATCAATGAAATCAACATCATTTGTCAGATCACATGTCACTGAACTATGGTGTATGGTCGGCAGATTGGTCATATCTTCCAATGTAAACACTGATTTGAACTGCTTGCTCAGCTCCTCAACCATCTCACTATCCTCACCCAATGTAGTCTCGTTTACTTCCAGTGGACCAATTGTGCTAGAAACTTTACTCAGCTTGTAGAAACTAAAGAACTTTTTACTGTCCCCATTACAGTTTCTAGCTAAATCCAGTTCTTTTGCTCGCTTTGCTGCTCTGGTTTTTTGCTTCACAGTGTCTCTAGCTTTTCGATACGCCTTTAGATTAACGACATTTGAGGCTTCTTTAAAAACTCTAAATGCAGTTTTCTTAGCCTTACTTGCTTTTATCACGTCTGGTGTAAGCCTTGCTGGCTTTCATGCTACAGCTTCGGCTCCGCTGCCGACATCCTCACCCACCCATCCCGCACCACCACCACGCGCTACAGCTTCAGTTCTGCTGCCGACACTCTCACCTCATGCTACAGCTTCGGTTCCGCTGCCGACATCCTCACCCACCCATCCCACACCATCACCCCACGCTACAGCTTCAGTTCTGCTGCCGACACTCTCACCTCATGCTACAGCTTCGGTTCCGCTGCCGACATCCTCACCCACCCATCCCGCACCATCACCCCATGCTACAGCTTCGGTTCCGCTGTCGCGACCCTCGGTATCGCCTCGGTCTCAGCAGTTTTCACTCCGACCCTCGAGGTCATTGATTTATGTGCATTGCTCGGCAGTTGGAACAAATTGCCATTCAAGAGCATACCGGAGTGCAATCAATCTCCCGAGAGACATTGAGTGGGCCAGAACGGAGACATATAAATGAAATATAGATAGATGCGCTGGCATGCACTGAGGGACAAAGGATATCTGCTGAGGAACTTTGATTAGGGGCGCATATCAGAGACTGCGGGACCGCCACCCGAGGTAGCCAGGCACCCTCCCTCCCCCACATAAGTAATGCTTAGTTGGGAGGAGGCACGGCCATTACTGGAGGAAGACGCCCGACTGAGTTGTTCACTTAATCCTGACTGTGCCGGCCGACAGATCCACCTTCACTGGGCCGGGATGCTCTTGAAAGCCCCCCCCCTCTAACTTCCAATCTGCGTGTACTAGGATGAAATGTAGAACGCCGATTAAAAGCCCTTGTCATGTGAAGCCTGAAGCGTACCTTATGGTTGTACTTGGACTGATAATGACATCACCAGAAGTCGTATTAAGTCGAGATATGGATACTGACTTCAGTCCCGGGAAATGATTACAAAAAGGCGGCTTGCATTCTTTGAACATTGTGTTACAAACATTAACATACATGAATGCGTTTACGTCGATCATAGTGAAAGAAGATCAAGGCAGGATAGGTCAGGGCAGGTTAATATCAGGTTTTAAAACCAGCTTTCAAGCTATGCATATTAGAGACACAGGAAAATTGGATTGTCAAGTCAAACTAGTCTCTGGCTCATACCACATCGCATTTCTCAATTTCCGGTCATGCTAAGGTCGCCAAATGTCATTATAGGTCAATCGTGCATAAATATGTATGTGTATATATATCTGGTCCTTCTAGCATAACCATTGAAGACTAAGATATTTGTATTTGGTAGGCATCTAAAAATTATAAGGTCAGATCAAGCACATGTGGCCAGGTCAAATATGACATAAGGCTTGAATATCTACGGAACATCACTTTTGAAACTTAAGATTGTGTTTCAAGAAGAACGTGTATGACACTGGAGCATATAAATAAATTGTGCAGCTTCTGATATCGTGACCTGACCTATATCACGCCGGGACAATGCACTAATTGAGAATCCGATCTCTTCAGCCTTCGCCTATTTGTGCATTGCTGAGAAAATTTAAAAGAAATGTAAAATCGCGTTAAATCAGGGTAGCTTTCACGAGGTCAAGCCATTTCATGTCATTCGTGTGCCATTCAATCTCATTTCCCACTACTTAGCCAGCGCTGAAACCGAATCGATGTATCATTGGGCGAGGAGCAGCAACATTTTGCATAATATGACATTGTGTGGAATATAGATGACAAATGGCTTAACCTTCTCTCATTGACCCTTGGCACATTAGCTAATCCAGAATGCTCATTGTATACTCTGTGTCATTCTTGGTTTGTCAAATCACCCCGAGATTAAACGCTCCTACTGAATAAGGTAAAAACATGCGGAAATTTGTCGGATGATAAACATTTCCAGATAGGAGTTGGTCGTCTTGATGAAAGGGCAACGTGCTTAAGTGTGGTGTTCCTATGTTGTAGGTACCCTGATTGGCGGCACTTTGAATATTTTCGAACATTACTCCCTTTGAACCGTTCCAGGTCAACAACTTTTGATGACCCGCACCTGAATTTGTTTACAAAGCATGTAAGACATATGTATACTAAGCTAACGAAACTTGGTGTCTATGACTCTATTCACTCCGCCGCCATCGAGGAAAACCCTGAGGGGCGCTCGAGAACCACCCAACCCCACCCACGCCCACGGCACGACGAGGGCTAATGGGAAGTCTGGAGCCTGTTCCGGAAGGTGGCTGTCGCTCTCCCGTGGCCTTTTTCCGTCGTCATTTCAAGCTCCCTCGCGGCAGCGTTTTAAAATTGTGTGACTTTCCCTAACTTTCTTTTTATAGCGAGCCCGCCGCGCCCGAGTCGTGGGACAAACGGTGTGCCCTGTCACTTGCTTCGGTTCACACGCAGATGTTTGACTCTCATGCATACTGTTTATGATTTGCCACGCCAGCAAAATGACAAGAAAAGAAAGGGAGCTCTCTTTTATATTTATATTTCAGCCAGCTCTGACAGAAATGCATATTCAGCTAGCCGTCGGCGAGAGCGACCGGAGAGACGATGGCGGCGAGATCGATATTACTTGGATGACGTTGCCGGCCTCGTTGTATCTGGTCCAGTGAGTGAAGATGCCGAAGAGATAGAAGGTGACTCTGGTGCTGCTGTTGTGTCTGCACCGGTGTCTTTTCTGAGCAGCGACAGCAGCTAAGCTGCGGCAGGGCTGCACCGCCAGATCAACATCAACACAGCCTGCAGCAGGAGCAGCCATGTTTATATTAATCTGTCACAATCTGCTCCAGTCATCGTCACCACTCAGTCTGAGACGAGATCGCCACCTGAAAAGACAACTCGTGGACCATAGACCCATCGAGCACAACGTGATTTGATGTTAAATGTCATACACACCAGGCCTGGTGTTCTTCGTTGGAGGAACCACGGACCAGAAAAAAAACATCGAGGCAGCTTTTTCCTGATGAGATGCTGTCACTGATTGCGGAAAAAGAGCGAAAATATCAAGGAGGCGAAGAAGAAATAAAGGCGACTCTTCTGGACGTGGAAGTACCTAGAGTCCATAATAGTCACTGCGCGTGGAGGGCATGTATTGCGAAATAAATAAATACATAAGTAAATAGAACAGCAGCACTGTGGTGTTCTAGGTACTTCACAACGCTCCCCATACTCGTGTACGTCATGAGAATACTGGCCCACAATCTCCGTGGTGTGCAGCGTGTGAAACACGAGACAGTCGGTCACCACAGCTTCGCTGCAACTATTGGAAAGGAACGCTTCCGCCTGCCACATTTCACGCTCACCTTAGGCGACGACAGCACCAGACAGGATCAGTGGAATGGTGACAGGTCCGATGACGATGACACCAGTCAGGAGCGATGGAATGGTGACATGTCCACAGCTCGCAGCCAGATTGGTTAAATCTTCAACAAAAACTGTCAACAGTGCGTGATCTCATAACAGTTATTGGCGTTGGACGAAGCAAGGACGCGGACAAGGACGTGGTTTCAGCAGTGCAACAACCTGGCCAAGAATTGGCTGTTCTTCCGCTCTGCATATTATCGCGATGAAGTACGCATATACGTGTGTTACATCGAAAGTCATTCATTATTTTCCTGTAAAAAAAGAATAACGGGAAACCGGGACAATGGTTCACGCCTGAGCTGACAGAAACCCATAGAGTTAATAAGTGATGAACGAAATTCAACAAACACCTTCCAGACAGTGTTATTCCCTGAGCCAGCGTCCCCCCCCCCTCCCCCGCTTGTCAGTTTCATGCCAGTGCCTGGAGTGTGTTTGCCGTATTATCATCGCAAGCATGAACAAGAATTGAGAACACGGTCACGTCTGCGGTAGGCCAGGAGTTTGTAAGTGACATGCTGCCAGTGCTTTGCATTAATTCACCTCATGAAATACATTGGGTGGGCACCAAACTGGAACGTGATTGGAAGGTATGACCGGCTCTTTTCTCACTAATTCTACTTTTCGCATTGAATCAAACGTGTTTAAATCAGAGCTTGCGCAGGTACATCTGGAGATATACACGTTAGCATACAGAGTGTAGTATGCGGTCAGGTTGGTCGTGTAGAGGACTATAATTGCATTGGGATAGAACAATTGCATTGGGTTATGCTACATGGTTCCAAGTTTGTGGCAAACAATGAGCGCTATGACTGGACCGAATCGGCCCCCTCATGGCCATAAATTGCTTCTTGTTTACAGCCTTCGGCCTCCTTGAAATAAGGCCGTAAAATAACTTGTTCAGTTGACAAAAAGTGAAATCTAGCAAGTTCATTCTCTTCTAATTTTGAAGTTTGAAATGTTTATCGGTACATGCAGCTCGCCTTGCAACATGTGCATTATGCCGGCTATGGAAAATTCCATGAGATCCCTGTTTCTGCCAACGACGTCCTTCTCGTTCGAACAAACTATTTGGCCACTAAAATATTTTACATTTATTACCTGCAGTGGTTATCAAATGTCAATAAGACGGACTGTGGCGATATTCGTGACAGGTCGCCGAATCCAAGTGCGAATATGAGCTGTTTTGCTCTAAATTCCTCGGTGACGCCTGGAGTTAATCTTGATCGATTTTGAAGCTGCGCTGCACACACAAATGTGCTCGGCGCACCGAGGGGCACAACCGAACCCGTTCTTAGCCAAGTCGTCATAAGAAGCCCGTGTCTGCCTTCGATTATCATGAAGACTACAAACTTAATTGTGAATCTGTGTACCGACACAAAACACATGTCATCGGCGCGTCGTGGTGTACGACGGAAATCGTTTTTGGCAAAATCGTGATAGTCCGCAGAATCCGAATATGAATACTAATAAGAATATGAGCTGCCTTCAAATACGTAGGCTAGCATAGGACCATATGAATGTATCCTCATGATCCAGGCTTCGCCATGCATGGCTATTATAAAGCACGTTGGCTGCATGTTAATTACCCACAAATGGGTTATGGTCAGTCTACCGTTCGATATTTTCCTTATTTGAAGGTTCACCCGGCGTACTGCCTGGCTCGTAGGAACGACTGAGGGACTTCAAGGCCCTTGAGATTGGCGGTGTTAACACCGCCGATTACACGTGCAAATCTCGCCAAATGTGCTTCGATTTACACCGTCATTGAGATACATTCAGAAGCTCAAGTCGTAGCTGAGACGGCCTTAACGTTGAAATTCGCACCCTGGGATCATTTCGATGGCTTTTGTCGGTATATGGTCCCTGTCCGAATGCATCACAGTAAGGTTTTGTTTCCTTGTATTCAGTTCAGTCACGGCGAGCCATCCAATAGCCAGCGAATGCTTTGTCCCAAGCAACCAGAGCGTGTAATTTAGACAAGAAATTGATAACGTTCAGAGCAAACGCAGGATTAAGGGGATCCCCGGGGAACGCAGCAATATACTCGTCAACGAGCACAGTCGTTGGACCCACTGGTTGAGGGTTATCGTTCTCGGGCGGTCATGTGATGTGTATATCCGTGCAATTCCAGAGTGCTGTGAATGGGGGACCTCGAGTACACTAACGGAAAGAAACAATGGGTCGCTTGCTTATTGGGATTGATTGGTTGATTATTTGGGTTTAAGGGTGCGCCGACTACGAGGTCATTTAGCGCCCATTGCATATTGGGACTTACATTATACATATTTCTATACAATAAGTTGATTAGTAGGGTCCCGGTCGATCGACTAGGCGGTAATTTAGCACATACACCTGCATGTTATTCAGCATAGAAATAACAACCTGGATTCTAGATGCGCAGGAACACCTCGCAACGTTGGTGTGTTCAAAATCGCATCAACTTCGCGATTTATCCCAGGCAATTGAAATTGATGCTTTGCATCCAACTGTTCAGAACTACGTTAGTTCGAGCTAATCTATGGTAACCTAACTTAGTATAGCCTAACCTGATGCAATCTGACCCGACCTAACCTAAAATACATTGAATTTCGATACTCAAGACCTACGAATGTTCGGTCACCCAAGCCCATGTATCTTCGATCCTGTAAAATATGCGAATGTTCTACCACCGGAAACCTACGGTTGTTCGATTGGTCAAAACATCAGTTCCGTGACGTATTGCTGTTTCTGATTGGAGCGGCGTGGATATTTTGTTCGGCTCTGTTGCCGCCGTACAGTATGTATATGGCAGACAAAGCGCATCAGTGCCGGGTTGTGCACTCCTTACGTGTTAATGCGCATACATCGAATACGTGTCCAATGTGTGTCGTGCGTATTGTCTGGTGGTCAAATGCCCTAACGGGAGAATCGCACACGCTTGTGTTTAAAAGAAGCCTTTAAAATTGCCTAGAACCAGTAACTTTGCAACCTAGTTACAACTGAATTCATTCATTGAATACATGCGTATGCACTTCTGGTGATTCCGATCACGTAGGTCGTCAGGTCGTTTTTTCGGGACATAATATTTACATATAGAGGTTCTTCGAAGTCAACGTGGGACCTGAATGACGAGGTCCCCTACCACTGCCACCATTGGGAACAAAAGGTCACAAATAAGGTGTCATGCAAGAACCCTCAACCTGCGCAGCGCCACCGTTGAAGAAGGTAGTGTTTCAAGGTCAACAACCAACGTCATAATAGGGTTCAAAGGACGTGATCGCACCTCATCGCCATCCTAGGGGCAGAATGTCACACCTGAAGGTTCACCTCATGAACCTTTTTCAAGACAATCGGGGTAGGGAGGAGAGAGCGAGCAGAGTCGACGCTGTCCCTTACCGGGAACGACACCGGCCAACTTTTCCTGTATGTGGAAGTGGAAAGTTCGAAACATATGCTTGAAGCAGCCCACGTTTTGAATTGACAATGCTTGCCGAAATTTCCTCAGGGTATGTCGGCCGGAAGCTATTTTCGACGGCATCGGCCGAGTTATTGGATCATCAACTCAAGCCTGAGCCATTGGGACAAAATCGATTCCCACGGGGCTCTGTGCCGGCTTCGGTTCCTCAGAACGATCACGCGCACAGGTGACGAATTCAATCTTCACATTCTACCTGTGTGTCTTTCGACGTGAGTTTTTAAAGTCGGCTGTTGAGAATTTAGTTCTGCGTCGCATACACATACGGCGTGAAACGTTTTAGCAGTGGTTGCCACTTTATGATATATCGACCGCCAAAGGTGAGGTTAACGATTGAGATCCAATAGCGTCGAAGCCACTGTGGCGAGGTGGCCGTGCTTGTGATGACATATGGCCATCATTCCTGATGAATGATCTGCATGGTACCAGGAATCCTACGGAGCAGTTGCTGTCATCCCCGCTCAGATCAGCCCTAGTCTGGCGAAGATGGCGCAAAATGAATGCACTTTGTGTGCGCTAAACTGGATTGATCCATGCTCGGTTGCTGTATTGAGGTGATCATATATAATGGTGCATATTGACAATGTAACTTCGCTTGGACAACGGTGAATCGTGAGAACTGGGGATGGAGTGGGCGGAGGACACAGCTGTCACACTCCTGCAGATTTATAACTGGTGCGACGCTCTTTGAAGTTTGGCAGCCAGTGACAGTGGAAAATATAGCCACAAGACAATGTCCCTTTTGAATTGGCAATATTTGCCGCAAAGATCTGAACGTATATCATTTCCGAGCAATTTCTCTGATGATCCCCGTTGAGTTAATGGATTTTCTGAAACCCGTTCAGACAGAAATAGAATATAACTGATTATACAGTAGCTTCAGTTCCATGTGGTGTTGCTCCAGAGTTCTGTTGATCTTACAGAGTTCCTGAGCTATAGAGTTCCTTCAAATTTTGAAAGAGTTCCTCGAAATTTGAGGAGAGCTGAGAGCTTCTTCGAACTTTGAGATATTGAGAATTTTGGTTACTTCAAATGTTCCCTTCAACATTCAAGGAGCTTGAAAGAGCTCCTTCCTTCAAACGCATGGTATTGAAGGCGTGCAGATGCAATCGACGGATACTGCTCAAATAAGACGGATATATCCACGAACTGAGCTCAGTGAGCAGGCTCAAATCATCCAGTGCTTAATGAAGGACATTTTCTCGATGAATTTGAAACATGTCTGTGTTTGCTGTTGTTGATAAATGAAATGCTCCCCAATAAAATAATGCACAGGGGTGTTGTTTTACATACTTTTGTGGAGGAAAGTGCCCCCTAAATGTTGGCTTTGCTTCACAATACGCTTAACTTGTATCATGGGACATTCTATCATCATCGTCTAGCATGGGAATATCATTACCAACAAAGTGACAGATGCAACAATTGGATTACTATATCGGAAGTGTATGTGTACTGACATCTATAGAAACCATTGGCATGTGTGGGTTGACTTTAGCTCACCTGGAACATATACTAAAGCATCTTCTTAATAACAATTACGTCAGATTAGGACAAAACGACGAGAGACGAAACACTGGGATAGCTGTGGGAAGTAGAATCGCACCTCCACTGGCGTCTACATTCATGCACACCATATAAACACTAATGCTAACTTCTCCTGGTTAAAAGCAGCCCATCACATATATGACATATATTAATGGTATTTCAGGCATTTGGACACATGGCTCTAGAGCACTGTACCAGTGCTTTCAATTCACCAACACATTCCATCCATCCCTAGTATTCTGGATTGAACGCAGAGACACCTTAAAAACTACATACCCTTTCTTGGTACACCCCTAACCATACATCTCGACGGCAAGTACATCCGATAGCACAGCATCGAGGCCTAGCTATGGTCGAAAATATCTTCAGACAAAGCAGATTTTCATGCAGAATGACTACATAAGGCAGTTTCCCAGTGATGCGTCTGCACAAAAACACAAACTAACAAAACAAAAAATATAGGCTCTGATAACGCATTCCTAAGTAATCCATATGTAAATATGTGGATGAAAAACTAACAAACAAGAGCAATGCTGTAAGTAAAAACCAGCTCACAACTATCACTTCGCATAGCATGGGCAAACGGCAGAAGCGTGTCTGACAGCCTCACACGATCAGCACTAGACCCACCTCCATGGCCGAAGGCAACGCATATGCAACTGCTGCATGGCGAAGCTCCCTGGGAAATATCACACCCGAAACGCGGTATATGTGACAACATGCAAGTTATGCTATAACACAATGACTATTTACATATATGGAAGCAAACTCACCGTCATGGTCACCAAAGGGATGACATTTTAAAAATTAAAAACGCCCCCATCGGTGAGTACTTCATACGAACACATCACGACAGTCCCATTTACAGTGCCTTGGTGTATTCGGTATGATCGTCTGCCTTGTTCTATCTATATGTTGGAGGTAGCTCGACTTTTGCCGCAGGTAGTCATTGGTGTGGTTGGGTTTTCTGTAGATAAAGGTTTGTAACGTTTTAGTTTGATTTAAGTTGGGGTTAAAACTCACCGCTATCTCTACCACTAAGCTTCAGTGTAAAGTTGCAGAACAAGTAATAAAACAGCTGAAGCATTCAGACAGAATATATCAGACTGAAGTTGATAGCCTTCACGTAGCCTTCGGTCTCGTCTCTTTGCCTTGCCAAAGATCCAAAAGATCCATAAGGAAGGTGTGCCTGTTTGCCCGATCGTTAGCTACATCGGCTCACCCGTGGAGAAGGTATCTGCCTGCCTGACAGACATCATCAACCCAATCCTGGGCAAAGTGAGCGTCGCATTACAACTCTGCTATTTTGTAAGGAAACTTTGCAAGGAGACTCTGCTCTGGCGACGCCACTTACAAATTCTGCTAAGTTTCGACGTTAAAAGTCATTTCACGATGGTACCGACCGACGAAGCCACCTAGGTCGTCTGCGAAAATCTCCGTCAAGTTCCAACCCTCCACGAACGCACTTCTCTCGACGTCTCATCCCTGGAAACTCCGATGAAGTTATGTGTCAGAAGCACCTACCTCCACTGGGACGGGGACACCTACGTGGAGGTGGAAGGCTCACTGATGAGGCTGTCGCTCTCCGTCGTCCACGCCAACGGCTACATTATATTTTCCGAGGAAAAAGCGCTCGGAGAGCCTGAGAAAAAAAAACGGTGTCTGGTTCCATTTCGTTGGTTATTGCTTTGCCTGCTGGTGCCAGCGGCTCGAACATCTCAACAAGTTCTTCCATCATCTCAACAGCATCCGACCATCAAGCGTGATGTTCACCATGCAGTTGAAGGGAAATGGAAGTGTTCATTCATTCATTCCATGGGAATTTGCAGAAAGCCAATAGACGACTCCAAACCTCCGTCTCCAGGAAACTCCTGGTTCGATTCTTACCTGCGGCAAGAATCGAACCACCCCCAAAAGGTGAAGAAAGGTGTCGGGCGATGTCTCACTGAAAGGACCAAACAAATATGCGACGAGGACAGCACCAGGTCTGGATTGTCTACTCTCCACAAGGACTTCGCCGCTAACGGCTACCGAAATAGTAGGACTACGTCTGTTGTACAACACAGACCGAAAGTTGAAAACGGGAACAAGCTGAGATATGTTTCAGTTCCCCATTACTCGGGCATTGGAAAGCGCCTGTAATAACGTCGCCTGAGGCCATTGCGAGTTGTCATCACTCATGCGTCCGAGCAAACCTTGAAAGGCAAACGGAGGGAACGTCTCAAAGACTGGATAGATCGGGGGGAGCTCGGGGACCATCTACCGCATGCCATGCGAGTGCAACGCTGGTTTCATTGGCGAGTGTGATCGGCCGCTGAACAAGCGCCTGAAGGACCACGGGAACGCTCTCTCTCTCTCTCCGAGACCCAACCAGAGAAGCCAGCAGTAGATGAACGAGCTATAGATAATCGGCATGATATCCACTAGAGCAACGTGCATATTCTGGGACTGAAAACCTAGTTTAGGAGAAGGAAGTGGCTGGAGTCATAGCATAATGGAAAGTCGAAACCGGCGCAGAATCGGAATAGGGGCTTAGAATGGTCGACCATCTGGATAGTGGCTGATATTAACGGGCAGTAATCTGAGGGGTTGGTGGGGGAGAATTAGAGATTCTTCAATGGTGATGTATTTTATAGTCTCTGCCGCATTTACTACGCGGAAGTTTCAAGTGTGATGTTTTAGAGTGTCTGTCCCGATTGTGATTGCATTGGAGTGCCGATTTCTTCACTGCTCGTGTCTTGTGTTTGAAGTGTTTACAACATGATCAATTGTTTTCTCTTTCAATGTACCATCTGACAATTGAGCTGTTAGGAGTTCTGAAAGTTCATGAATTGCTTTAAAATGGATCATCACAGATGCCATTTTTCATTATGATGGCATCTTCGTATGCCATCTCTTTCATTCATACTCCCTTTAACATGCGCCATGGGGGCCTCTGAAAATTACGCGCACTATAGGGGGGCGGATTCCAATCTGTTGTGTGCAAATTTCATGATCTTAGGTTAATATCTACAAGGTCAAATTAGGTTACATATGTCACAATCTATTTGTTTTGCGTGGCTTGGCTTGTCATTGTTATGGATCGCTGTGATTGTGTTTAAATGCTACAAAATGGACATCCATGATGTTTTTGGCATGGCTATGCGATACAGATGGTCATGCGATACAGATGCTAGACCCGACATTTGACCTCAGGTCGCCTATGTAGCAGCACCTTATCAGGTCAGTTGCCCGTTCCAGTTACCGGAATCGGGCCGCCCGCCAGACTGCTCGGTCGGGCGGCTCGGCACAATCGGCTTCGTGAAGAAAGGAGTGAAGTACATGAATGAGGTATGGAAACAGTGACACAAACAGGAGTGTTCAGGATGTGTAAGGAGTAGCATGCAAAATTAAGTCAATCGCACGACAGTCATTTGCATTTATGACAACGTTCCAGTTGACCAAGTTTAGTTCCATTCACGTGTCATGAATTTGACCTGACTTGACCTCGGTGACCTAATATGACCTTAAGCTTTATAGCATAATAATATACATCAAACAAGTCGCTAGAGTTGCCAAGAACACTTCCTTTTTCCCGACATACGGGAAGCGCATCAACGCAGATTTTTGTGGTCTGGTGCTGCGAAATGTTTTTACTTCAGCGGCCTCTAACTGGATAAATAAATTCGTAGATTTCCATTTTTTGCGCTTTTAGCGCGCCTGACATGTCTAAACAGGTACGCAAAAAATGGCATGTATCGATCAGTAAAATCTCTAGAATTAGTTACGAAAACCACAATTGTGTTCGGATTCCCCCCTCCACTGCGTGTGTTAATATATCTCTGAATGATTCACTCGTGACGTTAAGGAATGTATGACCCAATATGTCGAGTGTTACCTCATGAAATGTACATGTTTGCATGTGTTCATTATTTGTCTACCTATGGCGTTATTATTTCATATCTCTAATCCCAGGTCTAGTACGCCCATATAATATTCCGCACAAGTTTTTGATCAACCCAAATGTGACAACTGGCTTGTACCAAACTGACGCTGTTGATCATAACACACAATCGAAATATATTCAGTCACTTTGTTGAAGTTTTGTGTTCATATATGTGGAATATCATGAACATAAAGCCAATTCTTTACGTGCTGGTAGCTTTCAGTTTTGGCAGTTTTTGTAGATAACTAGGTCTAGTGATCGAGGTCGACCAGTGTTTGTTGGCACCGTGTCTTATGTCACATTTTTTCAAATCCTTCTTTGGAATTCGTGTGCATCTATATTGGAAGCGGACGAATACAAGGGAACACATGGGCATGTGCTCCTCAAAAATGGAGATCCGGCGTCATTCTGATTGGAATAAGGCGCTCCTCCAAGAAACTGGAGTGTACCCCTCTTTGGACCTTTCACCGTTAGCGTTCCTCCAGAAATGCTTGAGTTCGCCCCTTGAAATGTTCTCAAGTAGCAGCATGCCTCCGGAGAAACGACCTCTCCCTCCAGAAGAGTGCCACCACTTCATCAGAAGTCCTGGGCCCGCCGCTGATTGAAAGACGTACATACAACGTCTCTGGGCATCTGAACGAAAGCATCTGCCTCATTGTTAACATAGAACGGTTGTCTTTTAAACAGGATCATAATGCTTCGGACATCCTTTACACAAACAAGGCAAGACAAATTAACCCGTTGGAAGCCAGTTCCAACATCAATTCCTCCTAGCAACACGTGTCACGGTCCAAGTATTGAAGGCGTAGCTGTCAACATTTTCGAGATATAGACTCATACTGTGTGTGACACCAACTACTGCCACAATGATAAGGACTTGATTCTGGAGGAGTTGATAAGGACTTCATTCGGGATTCTGGAGGAGCGCGAGCACCAGGCGGACTCCTCTCGGGACTCTTGGACTAATCTGCTGTCGGCACAGAATCTCGCGCCATGTCGTGACAGGAAGCCTGCGGGTCTACTGCAACTGACATAGCCTGGCCTCTACTGTAAGCAAATCATCTCGCATCATGTCGTGACAGGAAGCCTGCGGGTCTACTGCAACTGACATAGCCTGGCCTCTGCTGTAGGTACATCATCTCGCACCATGTCGTGACAGGAAGCCTGTGTCTACTGCAACTGACATGGCCTGGCCTCTGCTGTAGGCACATCATCTCGCACCATGTCGTGACAGAAAGCCTGCGGGTCTACTGCAACTGACATAGCCTGGCCTCTGCTGTAGGCACATCATCTCGCACCATGGCGTGACAGGAAGCCTGCGGGTCTACTGCAACTGACATAGCCTGGCCTCTGCTGTAGGCACATCATCTCGCACCATGCCGTGACAGGAAGCCTGTGTGTCTACTGCAACTGACATAGCCGGGCCTCTGCTGTAGGCACATCATCTCGCGCCATGCCGTGACAGGAAGCCTGCGGGTCTACTGCAACTGACATAGCCTGGCCTCTGCTGTAGGCACATCATCTCGCACCATGCCGTGACAGAAAGCCTGCGGGTCTACTGCAACTGACATAGCCTGGCCTCTGCTGTAGGCACATCATCTCGCGCCATGTCGTGACAGGAAGCCTGCGGGTATACTGCAACTGACATAGCCGGGCCTCTGCTGTAGGCACATCATCTCGCGCCATGTCGTGACAGGAAGCCTGCGGGTATACTGCAGCTGACATGGCCGGGCCGCTCATGAACACACGCAATTTATGGCATCAAATTTTCTCGGAAATGCAGGAGCTTTAGAAAGAAGCAAAGCCTATTGGACAATTTGATGCAATGCATATAAATGTGGGATGCGTCCTCCGTATTCAACAGCGAAGCGCGATTGCAGAACGAGTACCTTCAATTTCGGCATATGCGCTTTTATAAACAATCCGATTCAGCTGAAGCTGTCTGCAATCTTGCCGAAATCGTGCTCATCTGCCGAATGTGATGTACTGATCTCAAGCTTAAGCACTGTCGCTACGTTTTAGCATCACGAAAATAAACGTTTACGTCATAGGCTATATATTCGAGAAAATACATCGACTGGATGCCACATTGTAACCAACAATGAGGCTCCCGGATGATGGAGGGGTAAGGGTCAAGAATATAGTTTTGACGCCCCATCATTTTTGACAGGTCAGCCGACCCTTTCCCTGTCTCTCCCCCGTGCCTCAATTCGCTGTCTTTGGGTGTGAACGCGTGTCCACCTCAGTTGAATCAATGGTATAAAAGTCGTCCCGTTCCCATAGAGAAGCTCCCTGAAGGATGATTTAGTGTCATCCAGCAATAGTTTTTGGTCAGCAGTGCAACATTGAAATCACGGGTGCCGTTTTGCATAGACACGACACCCGTGTCTATGCTAAGGCAAGCATGCCCCTACGATGCTAACCCTACTTCCATCCACTAATAGATCGCTTCCTCGACCAACCAAAGCGAGATCCTTACTCGTAAATGCATCAATTTAACCTCAATTTGTCTTTGCCAAACTTTATGAAGTCTTCACAAAACCACACCTCTCCTCTAAGTACACCATTGGAAATTTTCAGTTATGCTAAAGCCCACTAGTATTGGCCCATGGAGTCGACGTTGCAAGCTCAACTCAGCCGAGCCATGGAAGGCCTCGAGCCTCCGCAAAGAGATAAGGATGTCGGCTCATTCTCGTGACTACATCCTTGTACTTCGGCACGATCTTACCCGGCACTGCCCTTTGTCAAAAAGAAAGCATCCCTTGCACGTTCGCTTCCCGATAATCCAAACTAAATGCGCGATAAAAAAAAACACCTTAAACGTGATGGTTACTTGATTACAAATATGTTTTGATGCCGCTCCAAATCCTATGGTTATGAGCATTTTCAAAGACCAATCGGCTATTTGTGGCTTTGGATAGATGGCTTACCGCGTACCTTCAAACTAAGTGTCAAAAGGTCAGGAGAGGAAGGATGTCTCCTCACATTCCGGTAAATTTCGAGGGCAAATATAAACGTGCTTTGCCGTCACTCACAATCACTGCATTTGACATCGAAAGCCCCTTAACTGGCTTCGATTATCACATCTCCAGTTTGAGTCCTATCCATCACAATTGGAATGATATAGCAGAGCCTTTGCAGCCCAGCCTAGTCAATATCCTGGCAAATGCTGATCGTGAAACCCTGGCAGCGAGCCAAGCAAAACCTTTCCTGGCGGTCATATCTGGCTCTTCTGATGTCCAACGCTGACGATAGATGACGCCAGGGGATCCGACATTCATGGTTCACTCCCCTATCGCTAAATACGCTGAAGGCGCAGAACGTGTGTTCCTGCTATTCTTTTTGGAAAGTCACGTGCCCCTCAAGTATTGAATCTTCCCCTTCAATGCTGAATTGCATTCACCGAAGTTTGAGCATGAAAAATTCAAATCGAAGTGAACTTGATGTGCCCATTCAACAATTTTCATCACGAGATCTACGAGAGATCTTCGATGACGACACGAGATCGGTGAGAAGAAAACGAGGAATGAGAGATGACATAACAAGATAACGAAATGAGATTCATTATCAATAGCGTAGTTGTGGAAACGGATTCATTATCAATAGTGTTGTGGAAACAGGCCATGAACAAGAGCATGATTACCCTGTTTTAAAATGTCCATGCCCTTGTGAACAAGCAGAAACAAGATGGCAGACAGACAAACAAGTTACAGACACACACACACACACACACACACACACACACACACACACACACACACACACACACACACACACAATCATATATATATATGCGACCAAACCTGTGCTCCACTGATAAATATTGTAACCCCGACCCAACGGCGGTGGAAATAGGAGGGGGAGGGTAAGAGAGGCATTCGCTCCTCCCCCATCGTCAGAAATGTGGTATGCATGCGGTTTGCAACCCTTCACCCCCACCACCACCCAAAAAAAGAAGACAAAGCAAAGCAAAGCAAACAAGCAAGACATCATTGTCGTTCGCCTCTTCGATGTCGCCGTTTTTCCGAACATTATGACTGCCGAACTCCGTGCTTCTGCATCATGAAGACATTGCTAATTTGGGTGCTGCTCCCTTTGCTGTTTTTGTTATCCCTGTGCTGTTGCTGTTATTATGTTTTTGTTTGGTATTTTGATATCCTCGGCACAATTGTGACAAAGAACGCACGCTGAGAAAAGGCAAAGATCGTGTGTCGATGCGCAACAGATGTGCATCCCACGGGTACGTAACATGTAGCTTAGTGCTCATCTCTGCTGACAAGGTGACTAGGGTGCCGTGTCCGTGTGGGTGATGTGTGTCAAGTTCAACGGGGACTCCACTGATAAATAGTGCTCACTGGTGGGACCACAGCTGTGGCAGAAGGGACGCGTGTCCGTCTACTGTGAATCAGCTTAGGCATCGGTCTCATGGCGTTGTATGGAAAGAATTGGATTGAAATCGCCTCTGTGAAATCGCCTGAAAAGCAAGCCCTCTATGCTTATGACTGTCTATG
The DNA here is from genome assembly GCA_034440575.1 of Imbricaverruca yamaguchii. Classification (NCBI taxonomy): domain Eukaryota; kingdom Metazoa; phylum Arthropoda; class Thecostraca; family Neoverrucidae; genus Imbricaverruca; species Imbricaverruca yamaguchii. The sequence goes on along the minus strand of JAOTOL010001527.1, from coordinate 932,572 downwards.
CTGTTTTTTTAAAGATTTCAGTGTGCTGCTACTGACACCGGTTTCTGGCAGCTGGTTCAAGTGTTTTATTGGTGTTGAAACTGTTGGTGAAGAAAGACTGTCTTAACCTTGTCCTGATGTGGTTAACTTTAATTTTGAATTGAAGGCCTCTAATTGCATCATTTTTGTTAAATTCAAACATTTCCCCGAGATATCCATTCTCCTGACCATGAACCAAATTTAAAGACCTCGATGAGATCTCCTCACAGCCTTCTATATCTAAGTGAAAACATATTCAATTTCTTCCATCTTTCCTGATGTGTCAGGTTGCTTACACCAGTAACCATATTTCGAGCCCTCTTTTGTACTCTCTAAAAGCCAGAATTGTCAGAATATGCGTGCCGTTCCATAGGTGCGGAGGTTCGGGACGATTTTTTTTCCCAGTTAGTACCACGAATATAATTTTCACGTTTGAAGGCCCAATTACGCCAACATGCCCCTGAGAACGGGCAAAAAGCTTGGCATGTGACCCGCCGGTCAGCGCACTGCACAGTTTGTGACGAGGCTATTTGTGACGAGATTCGGCTCGAGATGACGCCTGCGTGCATTGGTGTGCGGTGCATGCGGGGGCGAACTGACCGGGTGTGCGCGGAGCGCTGCGGCCGGTTTGGCAATTTGTTCGTTTAGGTGGCATGTCGTAGTCAACCACCCAGATGACCAGTCGAGGTGGGGAGGGGAGTTTGTCTATTGGATGGTTCACGACGCACTTCATGCACATTCACGGCTAATGGCGCCGCCCACACCGTTTCGCCGGTGGGCCGCGGTCGAGGTGGGGAGGGGAGTCGGCGACGATGCGCTCGGTCCAGCCACAACCACGGACGTCGCGGTTGCAACGTGCGCTTCACGAAATAAATGCTGTTCAAACACTGATTGCATTATTATGGGGTTTTTTAAATTTTAAATATGCACAGCCAAACTACCCTAGAATATTCCAACTCAGATAATTTATGTTCCAAAGTTCGCGGGCATCAAATGTGATGGCAGAGACATTTGATGAAACAGAAGCAGAGAATGAAAAGAGGCGGCAGAGCATGGGGCAGCGACGACGGCGCATTTTAATCTTTCCATTGCCTCAGAGTGAATTGATCATCTGTCCTTTCCTCGCTGGTAACAGGGCTAAAAAATCGTATCGTTCTGTCGTCGTGGACGACAACCACGAACGGGGACTTTTGACCACCACATTTCCATATCATTATAAATATTATATGTGAAATCATATAAATGGTACCTACTATACATAAAATTGACTACGTCACGATATCCGTGTCAAGGTACGCAGGATTGAAACGAATTGGACTGGACCGGGACTGGAAATGTCTCTCCGTGCAGACCTCTAGAAATGTTATACCGTGCAGACCTCTACCACCCACCGCCACGCTACCATTTCTTCATTCCCATCGTACGCTTTTGGGTTTCTAGTATCTAGTACACTCAGCGGCAAAAAAAAATGACCCAACGGCAACAAAATATCGTCGAGACAACCATTCCATCGTTCAGACGACCGCCGACGATAAAATTGTCTCCCGTTTAGCACAGAGCCAATGGCATGCCTTCTGGTCGCCGGTGGTTGTCGTCATCGTCCCGGTACCACTTTATGCTCGATGGCAGCGTTACGGAAGTACCCAACTATGGTATACTCAGCGGCTTTGGAGGCAAGCGACTAGACCACGGGTACTAAAACAACACTATACCTACGTTAAGTAATGAATAATTTATGACATTAGCCGATTTTTTTAAACAATTTCAATTTTAATCCTTTTTTCCTGTAGGATGTACGATAATATTTTTTATTTCATTAAAATCGTTGGAAAGAATCTAGAAGAATATTATTATTTTACGCGCATTCCTCGCTTTCAAATCCGTCCATTTCCATTTTAAACGCGGCGATGTGCGTCGAAGAGTGAAATAGGGAATTGATCACGGTTCTTCATAATTGATGAGTGGTGAATGAGTGCGGCAAGATAAAACTACCAAGTTCGAATTATCTGGAGTGTTAATCAAACGATTTTTTTCTTCATTTTCTGACTTATATGAGACCAAATGAAGTGGTTCGGTCTTAAACAGACTGCAGAAACAGACTATTCGGGGCCAGGGCGTAAGGGTGACAAGGATAGTAAGGTCATCCTGTAGATGTGGACATTGCGATTGGAAAGGTACTGCATAGAGCATTTACAAACATTCAAAAGTAAAGCACCCAGGTCTACCAGTGTTAAGAGTACTGCAAGATAGCCATTTTGGCCCTGGCAGGCGATTTGACTGGACTTGCAAGCCAGCACTGGATCACCAAGCTCAGGTGAAAATCTTGATATATGGATTACATTTGAGTAAAATATAGTCACCTAAATGTAATTAGAAAATATATTTTGGTGTGTAGGTACCTACTCAGCAGGCATTGCACTGCAGTTGGTGGCGATGCATACAATATAGGGATGGCGATTTTTAGCCACCTGGTGGTTTAAACCATGGTTTAAACTGGCTGGCATAAATTAATTTAAGCCACTCTGGCTTAAATTATATTTATGGTATGGCTGGAGGGCAGTGATGGACATTAGTTAGGGAAGCATCAATTATAATTCTAAAATGTGCTACACTCCATTTTATTTGAGAAAAAACACCCTAGAATTCCCCAAAACTCTGTCTGGGTTCTGGGTATGCACTCCACAAGCCAGATGTTTACCCATTAGGTACAGTCGATCTAACATGTAGCCCCCTGGATGCTGGTAGTTAGAAATGGTATTTGTAAATGCCAAGATTTTGACATCCAACTACTGGGATTGAGGGAGATAAAAGACATAAAGACATACAAGATCAGTGCAACTATGAGCCACAAGGGCCCTTCTTGGTTGCACTCTGTACACTGAACCAGTTGTCCACCAAATGTGTTGATCAACTCTCCCTGGAATACAGAAAAACAAGCCCACTATTCTTGTAATGATTGTCTATGCTGTTCTTAAGATGTTCAGAGTGTTGCTACTGACAATGGTTTCTGGCAGCTGGTTCCAGTGTTCTACTACCCTGTTGGTGAAGAAGGACTGTCTTAACCTTGTACTGCTGTGATGAACTTTAATTTCGAATTGGTGACCTTTAATTCCATCATTTCTGTTAAATTCAAACAGTTCCCTGAGATAGCCCTGTTCCTGACCATGTACAAATTGAAAGACCTCGATGAGATCTCCTCTCAGCCTTCTATATCTAAGTGAAAACATTCAATTTCTTCAATCTTTCCTCATATGCCAGGTTGCCCATACCATTCACCATTTTGTTGCCCTCTTTTTTCTCTCTCTAAAAGCCAACAATCTTTTTCATAACTAGGGGACCAAGCTTGGACACAATATTCCAGATGTGGCCTGACATATGCACAATAAAGCTTCCTGATGGCTTCCTGACTTTTGTATGATACATTCCTATGTATTGCCCCAGGCATTCTTAGTGCCTTCTTCCTGGCTTCTTTGGTCTGTTCTGATGCCCCAAATTTTGTGTTCAAAATAACACCTAAGTCCTTCTCCTGTTGAGTCACAGATAGTACTTGCCCACCCATCAAGTATGGAGCCTTGATATGCTACCTACCTGCATGCATGATTTTGCACTTATCAAAATAAAATTTAATTTGCCATTTTTCGGACCACTTCACAAGCTCGTCTAAGTCTTTCTGCAGCAAGATTCTCCAGATAATATGTAGCAAGATATATATTAGACTGACTGTTCATAGCCATTTGATAGCTAGGTACCTAGTTTATGTTAGCTGAAAAGTGACTATTTGAGCCACATCAATTTGTGCTGTTTTTGGCATAGTTTTCCCATTGTCTTACTGATAATAGTATGTATATGTAGGTAGGGATGGAAAAAAACTCGCTTAAATTCAATTTATGGCGACCAGTGGCTTTTATTAATTTAAGCCGGTTTAAGCTGGCTTTTATTATTTAAGCTAGCTTAAATTCACGACGCTTTTAAGTCCCACACTGCCAAGGCTCACAAACCATGGGTGCATTGACAGTTGGTATTCAGCACAATACAAGTGTAAAATGCCATACCTAGAGAGAGTACAATGAAGACCAACTGTGCATGACCAGATGGTTAGTGACAGTTTCTAGCCCAAAGTATGGACACTAGGTTGATTCACCTATCATCTAATGCTTTTAAGCTCATCTAATGCTCATCTAATGGATCTAATGCACCACTTCCACAAGTGTTAGTGCTAACAGGAAATAATGTGCTACCATACAATGCCATGAAAGGTGTGCAATAGTTGACAATGTGTGCAAAATGTGCAATAGGTAGACAGATTGCTTACTGTAGCAAACAATAAGCAAACAGATTGCTTACTGTTATCTATGAATATGGGTAGGTAGGTACCTACCTACATATACTATTATCAGTAAGACGACGGGAAAGCTATGTCAAAAACATCACAAATTGGTCTGGCTATATAGTTACTTTTAAGCTAACATAAAATAGGTACTTAGCTATACAATGGCTAGGTACCCAATGGGTAAAAATCTGACTTGTGGAGTGCATACCTAGAACCAAGCCAGAGTTTTGGGAAATTCTAGGGAGTGTTTGTTTATAAATAAAATGGAGTGTAGCACATTTTGGAATAATTGATGCTTCTCTAACTTTTGTTTGTCACTGCACTCCAGCCATATCCGAAACATAATTTTAGCCAGGGTGGCTTAAATTAATTTATGCCGGCTGGTTTAAACTGGTTTAAAGCACCAGGTGGCTTAAATTTCCCATCCCTATATGTAGGTAGGTACCTACCTACCTATATTTAGGGATGGAAAAAGCTGGCTTAAATTGAATTTATGCCAGCCAGTGGCTTTTATTAATTTAAGCCAGTTTAAACTGGCTTATTATTTAAGCCGGCTTAAATTCACTACACTTCTAAGCCCTTGCATTATTAAGGCTCACAAACCATGGGTGCATTGACAGTGTTGCAAACCATGGGTGCATTGATGACGCCGAATTGCCGAAAAGGAAATTGGCGGCAAGATATTCTGTATAAAGGTAATCGACGCAATTTGTTATAGGTCCAGGAAATCACAACCTTTTCGAGCTATCCCCCTTTGGGTTAGGCCAACCTCGTGATTACCCCATATCAAATTCAGAATGCCTCATAACCAAAGTTCATTTTCAAGGTTGAGAACATGTAGTATTTCCTGCCGATATATGTGCACAGGTTTTTGGCAAATGTACACAGTACTCTCCATACTCGAGGTTTGACGAAACCCCGCTATAAACCCCACCCCCACCCCTCCACAAGCCAGTGCATTACCCCAGGTTGGGAACCCCTGCTCCGGGCCATGTAGCATAATGTTATCGTTTGCACAAAAGATGACAACCACCAAGTCTATTCCCGATTTGGACGACAACCACGAAACCATTTTTTTAGCCCTGGCTGGTAATGATTCGTGCGATTGCCCAGCATACCCCTTGCCCGTAGTTTCAGCACATTATACATGTAGGCAGGAGTGGAGTTTCCCATCGTTTCGGTGGGGCCTGAACCCCACCATTAGTCAGTCAGCTTCACCGGGGGGGAGCGCAACTGATTTGATGATTTTTATCCAGGCCTGGGAAATGTGTTGCCCTCGTGTGTTCTGTTGGGCCACCTTTGCCACCCAAAGGGCACCATTTCCACAAAGAGGGGTGCCTTTTGTACTCGGATGGGTGTCTTTTATACCCAGAGGTATTCGGCTGAAAATACAAGGGGAGAAGTGCACTGGGACGTCCTAGAAGGGCGCCTTCTCGGGATGCAGAGAGGCTCCGCATCCCCATGGGGTGGTGGTATATGTCCCTGTGTTCCTGCTCTTGATCTACCACAGCCACTGGATGTGCGAGAGACTCTCCTAATCGTCAATAGAATGCCTCTTTGACGCATTGTACACCTTGGGCATCAATATTCCAGACACAGATAAACTAGGCGTGGAGCACCGTAAGCTTCGGTTGTGCCTGGATACTCAGCGTTATAAATCATATATAACTAAAGTGGAAATGTATGAGCAGCACCTCCGATGGGAATGAATGGCTTTGTAAAATATGTAGTTGAGACCAACAATGTGCGTTCAAGAATGACTGAAATCACAATTTGATAGCCATTCCTCTCAAACAGCTTCCATCAGCTAAATGCAGGCTTCACAGGACACGAAAATCGGGTTCTCTAACCGGCAACTTCAGAGATTGTTAGGCAAGTCCCACCTTTAAAAAAATGCCACGGCGTACTTGTCTGATGATCAAGTTTTTTTCCAAGTCAGCTGATGGCGTGACCACGGACGATTGTCGGATAATCCTGCTTCGACTTGAAACAATTGAATTCCGGTGCACGGCACGCTATCTGGATAATCCGTCTGTTGCATATCACGTATCTCTGCTTGTCTAACCGTCCACAGACATACATTGAGAACAGGCTTGACAAGTGAGGTCACACGCTAACCACAATACACAGCCAGCACTATTTCCCACAGTACGCACTGCACAGCCAGCATCACTGCCCACAGCATACACCCAGCATCACTGCCCACAGCATACACCCAGCATCACTGCCCATAGCATACACCCAGCATCACTGCCCACAGCATACACCCAGCATCACTGTCCACAGTACATAGGCAGCATCACCGCCCACAGCACACAGCCAGCATCACTGCCCACAGCATACAGCCAGCATCACTGCCCACAGCACACAGCCAGCATCACTGCCCACAGCACACAGCCAGCATCACTACCCACAGCACACAGCCAGCATCATTGCCCACAGCACACAGCCAGCATCACTGTCCACAGTGCACAGCCAGCATCACTGCCCACAGCATACAGCCAGCATCACTGCCCACAGCATACAGCCAGCATCACTGCCCACAGCATACAGCCAGCATCACTGCCCACAGCACACAGCCAGCATCACTGCCCACAGCATACAGCCAGCATCACTGCCCACAGCATACAGCCAGCATCACTGTCCACAGTGCACAGCCAGCATCACTGCCCACAGCATACAGCCAGCATCACTGACAACAGCATACAGCCAGCATCACTGTCCACAGTACACAGCCAGCATCACTGCCCACAGCATACAGCCAGCATCACTGCCCACAGCACACAGCCAGCATCACTGCCCACAGCACACAGCCAGCATCACTGCCCACAGCACACAGCCAGCATCACTGTCCACAGTGCACAGCCAGCATCACTGCCCACAGCACACAGCCAGCATCACTGTCCACAGCACACAGCCAGCATCACTGTCCACAGTACACAGCCAGCATCACTGCCCACAGCATACAGCCAGCATCACTGTCCACAGTACACAGCCAGCATCACTGTCCACAGCACACAGCCAGCATCACTGTCCACAGTACACAGCCAGCATCACTGCCCACTAGGGTGGTCCTTAAAATCAAAAGTTTGAATTATGTTGCTCCTACCCCGGGAATCTGTTCATATACATGCAAAAACCGCGTAGGTATTTTTTTCTTCAAAATCTTCAAAAAGTTTATTTTTTACTCTACCCCAGTGTTTTACCACAGTGCCATATGACGTTGAAATTTTTACTTTACTACAGTAAGTACATCAGTGTACTTAGGCAGTATCGGTATTGCATTAACCTCGCCACTCTCTTCTTTTTCTCAGATTATTATGGCTACACGTAGCAAAGATTTCCTTGTTGTGCCCGAGCCAGAGCTGGTGGGGTCCAAACTTCCATCCAACGGCGATGTCTTAGCCGTTATTCTGCACAACTTACATTTGAAGAAGACGTCGCTCCGTGATGTGACGCTTGTCGTTGCTCCCATGGTGGCGCGATACTGGGGATGGCTCGGATTCCAATGATGAGGAAGGACAACGTGGTGACGAAAATGGAGAAGCTGCATCGGGAGTACGAGCTCCTGAAGAAGGGGAAGCATCGACGCTCGGCGCCGCAGGTGGCCAAGGAGGAGGCGTTCATGGTCGTCTTGGAGAATCTCTTCGACGTGCCCCACGCAGACGCCTTGAAGACGATGACGAATGCGGATGATAAGGTGTTTCTGCTTGCCCAACGCGAACCAGGCCGACGGGGAGGATGGGGAATATGGATACTGTCCTTGCTGGACAAGAAGCTCGACGATGCCAGAGAACGGAGAGAGAGCTGGAGCAACAGAGGCGCGCGCAAGAAGAGGCAACGTCTTCGTCCGCAGTGGTTGAGCTGGAGTCCTCCACCAGTTCCAGCGCATCTGATCCAGAGTCGTCTGCTGAAGCTGCCGAAGTCCGTGATGCTGTTGGCGGAGCGAGTCCGCGGAAACGGATCCGGAGAGCCACCACCAACATGATCAGTCCAGCTCTTGCGGCAACGTTGGACAGGACGAAGATGACGGATCGATCGGCCGTTCACGTCCTGACTGCGACTGCTAGTGTTCTCGGACGCGATGTCAAGGAGCTAAACATCAACCGCTCTTCCATCCGCCGTCATCGGAGAAAGCACCAGGAAGCACTGGCCTCCAAGCTCAAGGAAGAGTTCCGAGCGGACGCTCCGCTTGTTGTCCATTGGGATGGCAAGCTGATGCCTGACCTAACCACCAAAGACCATGTGGACAGTCTTCCCATTCTTGTTACAGGGAAGGGAACAGCTCAGCTACTGAGTGTTGCCAAGCTTGCCAGCTGGACGGGACATGACATCGCTCGCGCCGTGGTGTCCGCTTTGGAGGAATGGAGAGTTGCAGATCAGGTGGCCGGACTGTCGTTCGATACCACGGCTGCGAACACTGGCAGGAACAATGGCGCCTGTGTGCTCATCGAACAACAGCTCGAGAAGGACATGCTTCACTTTGCCTGCCGACACCATATCCTGGAAGTCATGGTTCAAGCCGTCTTCACCCATCTCCTCGGAGCCTCCTCTTCCCCCGATGTCCTCCTCCTCAAACGCTTCCAGACCTACTGGGAGAACATTGACCGCGAAGCCTTCACCACAGGGATGCAGAGTGCAGAGGTAGCCACTCTTCTGCAGGACATGAAGGACGAGGGCCTGGGCTTGGCAATGCAAGTCCTTCAGGATCGCAGTGACTTGCGTGATGATTACAAGGAGCTGGTCGAGCTTGTCATCATCTTCCTTGGCGGGGTTCCTGCTCGCGGCGTCCGGTTTCGAGCTCCTGGACCAATGCATCAGGCACGTTGGATGAGTAAGATCATCTATTCGTTCAGGGTATGGATGTTTCGCGATCAATTCTCCCTCAAGAAGAGAGAAGAGAACGCACTGATGAAGATGTGCGTCTTCTCTGCGAGAGTGTACGCAATGACGTGGATGAAGGCAGGGTTCTCCGCTCAAGCTCCTCGGCTCGATCTGGACCTACTGAAGGCTCTGGACACGTACGGAAAGATTGACGCCGATGTGGGGAACGTTGCCTTGAAGAAACTCTCCAACCACCTCTGGTACCTGTCGGAGGAGCTGGATGGGCTCGCCTTTTTCGACCCTGAAGTCTCCGTTGACAGGAAGAAGGCGATGGGGATGGCTACAAGGCAAGAGAGCGGTGAGAGGGAGGAGTCAGCTCCGAAGAGGGTCATGTTGCCGAAGAAATCTATCCGCAGTGTCCATCTTGAAGATTTCGTCACGGTTCGAACGCTCGGCTTCTTCGAGAAGCTCAACCTGGACAAGTCGTTCCTGGACTTCCCCCCGGAGACGTGGGAGGAACGGGAGCCGTTCAAGGCGGCGGCAGCAGTGGTCCACAAGCTGGCGGTGGTCAACGACCATGCGGAACGTAGAGTGGCCCTCATCAATGAATACAACCGGTCGCTGACCAAGGATGAGGAGCAGCTTCAGTTCCTCCTCCAGGTAGTGGCGGCCCACCGGAAGCAGTTTCCGGACACAAAAAAAGACGACACTTGCCCAGACCAGGCAACAATGAGTGGTTTGGCCCCCACGATACCCCTTTGAGCGGTATCGTGTACCGTCTTTGAGCGGATAATACTCTTGAGCAGTGTGTACACTCCTGCGGGAGGGGGACCTGGAGCCAGATATTGGGTATATTTACGAGATCGATGTGCAACATGTTATTACGATCGGATTTGAACAAAACTTTCTTCACACGTTTTTTTGCTCCCAAAGGAACAATTCCCGGGGGTAGGAAGAAGTACTTTCCTGTGTTTATTTCTTCCCTATATACTAAGAACCACCCTACTGCCCACAGTACACAGCCAGCATCACTGTCCACAGCATACACCCAGCATCACTTCCCACAGCATACAGCCAGCATCACTGCCCACAGCACACAGCCAGCATCACTGTCCACAGTGCACAGCCAGCATCACTGCCCACAGCACACAGCCAGCATCACTGTCCACAGTGCACAGCCAGCATAACTGCCCACAGCACACAGCCAGCATCACTGCCCACAGCATACAGCCAGCATCACTGCCCACAGCACACAGCCAGCATCACTGCCCACAGCACACAGCCAGCATCACTGCCCACAGCACACAGCCAGCATCACTGTCCACAGTACACAGCCAGCATCACTGTCCACAGCACACAGCCAGCATCACTGTCCACAGTACACAGCCAGCATCACTGCCCACAGTACACAGCCAGCATCACTGCCCACAGCACACAGCCAGCATCACTGTCCACAGTACACAGCCAGCATCACTGTCCACAGCACACAGCCAGCATCACTGTCCACAGTACACAGCCAGCATCACTGCCCACAGTACACAGCCAGCATCACTGTCCACAGCATACACCCAGCATCACTTCCCACAGCATACAGCCAGCATCACTGCCCACAGCACACAGCCAGCATCACTGTCCACAGTGCACAGCCAGCATCACTGCCCACAGCACACAGCCAGCATCACTGCCCACAGCATACAGCCAGCATCACTGCCCACAGCACACAGCCAGCATCACTGCCCACAGCACACAGCCAGCATCACTACCCACAGCACACAGCCAGCATCATTGCCCACAGCACACAGCCAGCATCACTGTCCACAGTGCACAGCCAGCATCACTGCCCACAGCACACAGCCAGCATCACTGCCCACAGCATACAGCCAGCATCACTGTCCACAGCGCACAGCCAGCATCACTGCCCACAGCATACAGCCAGCATCACTGCCCACAGCATACAGCCAGCATCACTGTCCACAGTGCACAGCCAGCATCACTGCCCACAGCATACAGCCAGCATCACTGCCCACAGCATACAGCCAGCATCACTGTCCACAGCACACAGCCAGCATCACTGCCCACAGCATACAGCCAGCATCACTGTCCACAGTACACAGCCAGCATCACTGCCCACAGCACACAGCCAGCATCACTGCCCACAGCACACAGCCAGCATCACTGTCCACAGTACACAGCCAGCATCACTGTCCACAGCACACAGCCAGCATCACTGTCCACAGTACACAGCCAGCATCACTGCCCACAGTACACAGCCAGCATCACTGTCCACAGCATACACCCAGCATCACTTCCCACAGCATACAGCCAGCATCACTGCCCACAGCACACAGCCAGCATCACTGTCCACAGTGCACAGCCAGCATCACTGCCCACAGCACACAGCCAGCATCACTGTCCACAGCACACAGCCAGCATCACTGTCCACAGTACACAGCCAGCATCACTGCCCACAGCACACAGCCAGCATCACTGCCCACAGCACACAGCCAGCATCACTGCCCACAGCATACAGCCAGCATCACTGTCCACAGTGCACAGCCAGCATCATTGCCCACAGCATACAGCCAGCGTCACTGCCCACAGCATACAGCCAACATCACTGCCCACAGTACACAGCCAGCATCACTGCCCACAGCACACAGCCAGCATCACTGTCCACAGTGCACAGCCAGCATCACTGCCCACAGCACACAGCCAGCATCACTGCCCACAGTACACAGCCAGCATCATTGCCCACAGCACACAGCCAGCATCACTGCCCACAGCACACAGCCAGCATCATTGCCCACAGTACACAGCCAGCATCACTGTCCACAGCACACAGCCAGCATCACTGCCCACAGCACACAGCCAGCATCACTGCCCACAGTGCACAGCCAGCATCACTGCCCACAGCACACAGCCAGCATCACTGCCCACAGCACACAGCCAGCATCACTGTCCACGGTACACAGCCAGCATCACAAACAAACATAAAAAGCATCTCACACACTCGCCACAGCACACAGCCAGCATCACTCCCACAGCACACAGCCAGCATCACTGTCCACAGTACACAGCCAGCATCACTGTCCACAGCACACAGCCAGCATCACTGCCACAGTACACAGCCAGCATCACTGCCCACAACAAGCCAGCATCACTGCCCACAGCACACAGCCAGCATCACTGTCCCAGTACACAGCCAGCATCACTGTCCACAGCCACAGCCAGCATCACTGTCCACAGTACACAGCCAGCATCACTGCCCACAGTACACAGCCAGCATCACTGTCCACAGCATACACCCAGCATCACTTCCCACAGCATACAGCCAGCATCACTGCCCACAGCACACAGCCAGCATCACTTCCACAGTGCACAGCCAGCATCACTGCCCACAGCACACAGCCAGCATCACTGCCCACAGCATACAGCCAGCACACTCCCACAGCACACAGCCAGCATCACTCACAGCACACAGCCAGCATCACTACCCACAGCACACAGCCAGCATCATTGCCCACAGCACACAGCCAGCATCACTGTCCACAGTGCACAGCCAGCATCACTGCCCACAGCACACAGCCAGCATCACTGCCCACAGCATACAGCCAGCATCACTGTCCACAGCGCACAGCCAGCATCACTGCCCACAGCATACAGCCAGCATCACTGCCCACAGCAACAGCCAGCATCACTGTCCACAGTGCACAGCCAGCATCACTGCCCACAGCATACAGCCAGCATCACTGCCCACAAACAGCCAGCATCACTGTCCACAGCACACAGCCAGCATCACTGCCCACAGCAACAGCCAGCATCACTGTCCACAGTACACAGCCAGCATCACTGCCCACAGCACACAGCCAGCATCACTGCCCACAGCACACAGCCAGCATCATGTCCACAGTGCACAGCCAGCATCACTGCCCACAGCACACAGCCAGCATCACTGCCCACAGCACACAGCCAGCATCACTGTCCACGGTACACAGCCAGCATCACTGCCCACAGCATACAGCCAGCATCACTGCCCACAGCACACAGCCAGCATCACTGCCCACAGCACACAGCCAGCATCACTGTCCACAGCACACAGCCAGCATCACTGCTCACAGTGCACAGCCAGCATCAGTGCCCACACCACACAGCCAGCACTACTTTCCAGGGTGCAATGCCATCTAGCTTGGGACTGTAGCCACACCACTCTTGAACAAAGAGTGGTGTGACCTACCGCGACTTGCTACCTTAGCCGTTCCGCCACAAGCAAGTAAGTGAAATCAGGTCACCATGCTACGAAGGGAACTGCTACGTATCTATTTACTGGTAGGGACAAATATATCTTGCCTTTATGTTATCTTAACCAGCTCGTCATATAACTGTAGCGTTTAACAAAGCCTTACCGAGACAACCATGTTAACTTTACTAACTCATCTTACGGTGGCGTCCAACAAAGTTTCGGAAGCACGCTCTGCGCCGCCGACGCCGTCGGAGCCGGCTGGTCGGTAATATCGTGATCCCCAGCTGAGCAACGACCGCCTCTGGAGACACGACAGCTGGACTGGAGACACGACAAATGGACTGGAGACACGACAGCTGGACTGGAGACACGACAGCTGGACTGGAGACACGACAGCTGGACTGGAGACACGATAGCTGGACTGGAGACACGACAGCTGGACTGGAGCCACGACAGGAGGACTGGAGACACGACAGCTGGACTGGAGACACGACAGCTGGCCTGGAGACATGACAGCTGGACTGGAGACACGACAGCTGGACTGGAGACACGACAGGTGGACTGGAGACACGCCAGCTGGACTGGAGCCACGACAGCTGGACCGGAGACACGACAGCTGGACTGGAGACACGACAGCTGGACTGGAAACACGACAGCTGGACTGGAGACACAGCAGCTGGACTGGAGACACGACAGCTGGACTGGAGACACGACAGCTGGACTGGAGACACGACAGGTGGACTGGAGACACGACAGGTGGACTGGAGACACGACAGCTGGACTGGAGACACGACAGGTGGACTGGAGACACGACAGCTGGACTGGAGACATGACAGCTGGACTGGAGACACGACAGCTGGACTGGAGACACGACATGTGGACTGAAGACACGACAGCTGGACTGGAGACACGACAGCTGGACTGGAGACATGACAACTGGACTGGAGACACGACAGGTGGACTGGAGATACGACAGGTGGACTGCAGACACGACAGCTGGACTGGAGCCATGACAGCTGGACTGGAGACACGACAGATAGGATGGAGATATGGCAGTTCAACCGGAGATATGGAAGCTGTGCTGAAAACATGACAGCTGGGCTGGAAACATGGCAGACGTACTGGAAACATGTCAGTTGTGCTGGAAATATGGCAACTGGGCTGGAGATATATTAGCTGCGCTGGACATTACCAAAGGCGCAGATTGCACATACATACACAGGGGCCCGCCCCTCCCTTCCCTCATCACTGTGCAATTCCCATTACACATTGTCATGATAAGTGTGAATGAAGTCGCCAAAGATGCAGCGTTGTTGAGCATGCTGAGCATCACAGACGTGTCTGTGATGCTATGGGTCAAATCAAATGGGTCAAAATGGATGACTCGTGTACGAGCCACCCATTTTGACGGCCGTGCGTGAGTTGGCTAAGTGCACGTCCTACTCTCCTTAACTACTGCGTTCCTCTGTCTCGTAGTCGGCGGCAAGCCGTTCCAGGCTGTGATGGCTTGGTAACGACCATGGAGTAGTTTGCAGGCGGCATCTGAGCGTGTGAAGCGTGGCTGAGTCCGCCGTGACTCGGGTCTACGACAGACGATACCTGGGAGCGCAGCTGGACAAGCGGCTCAAGTCTCCGTGGGCCATTGTCACTGCAGTCTTATCACACATGCACTCACTGCACACGACGTATCGCGATCATCTCGTCGAATGGCGGCCAGCCAAGCTCAGGTCGTGCCCGCGAGACGTGATTATTGCTTGTCGTATTATTTTCATGTGACTTTGTATTCCCGGTGTGCAGTCTGGAAGAAAAGATCTGGCCATTGGAAATACTTTAGCATCAATGATCATTTTTCTATCTCGCGTGAGGTTTACTCTCGGAATGTTGTCGACAGTGCGGTTGCATTTCCTGCGATGCTACTAGCCTGTTCATTTTCAAACTTAGATGCCGATCCAGGTAGGATAAGATTTATCCTGTCTGGTGAAGGAGCCGATTTCTCAGTCAAATTTCGCTGCCAGGATATCAGCTTGATGTCTCTATCTGTCGACATATCTGTATATCTATCTGTCTATCCATCTGTCCATCTGTCCATCTATCTGTCTATCTTTCTGTATGTACACATGTCCACATGGACACCTGTCTAGCTGCCTGTCTGTCTGTCTATCTGTCTGTCTGTCTTTCTGTTTGTCTCTCTGTCTGTCTGTCCGACTGTCTGTCTGTCTGTATGTCCGTCTCTCTGTCTGTCTATCTATCTATCTATTTATCTATCTGTCTATCTATCTATCTATCTATCTATCTCTCTATCTATCTATCTATCTATCTATCTATCTATCTATATATCTATATATCTATCTATCTATCTATCTGTATATATATATATATATATCTGTATATATATATATATATATATATATATATATATACATGCATATAGGCCAGTAAGTCTTACATCCATAGTCTGCAAGGTACTCGAATCAATTATCAAGGATAGAATAGTTAGTTATCTGGAAGGTAACAGATTGATTCAAGATACTCAACATGGGTTTAGAAAAGGACGATCGTGTCTCACAAATCTCTTGGACCTTTTGAACTTCGCCACAGAACAATTTTATCAGGGAAATCATGTTGATGTAGCATATCTTGACTTTAGTAAGGCCTTTGACAAGGTACCCTATAAACGGTTAATGATGCAGCTTCAGGAATATGGTATTGCAGGTAGCATCCTAAAATGGATATAGTAGCGGCTTTCAGATAGACGGCAAAGAGTGATGATAAATTGTAAAAAAGTCGTCATGGCAAAATCGTCTTAGTGGTGTCCCCCAGGGGTCAGTACTGGGGCCACTACTGTTCATTATATTTGTACATAACATTGAAAATAGCCTAAGCAGTAAGGTTTTGAAATTTGCGGATGATTTGAAGGTCTTTAGGGCAATGACAGGTCACAATGAGCATACCTTGCCGGAGAAAGACTTGGATGAACTTGTGAAGTGGTCCGAAGCAAATGAAATGTAATTTCGATAAGTGAGAAATCATGCATGTAGGTAGACAGCATATGAAGGCTCCATACTTGATGGGTGGCCAAGTACTATCGATGACTCAACAGGAGAAGGATTTAGGTGTTATTATAAACACAAAATTGTGGGCACCAGAACAGACGAAGGAGGCCAGGCAGAAGGGACTTAGAATGCTCGGGGAAATAAGTAGGAATGTATCATACAGAAGTGAGGAAGTTATCAGGAAGATTTATTGTGCATATGTCAGGCCACATTTGGAATACTTCATCCAAGCTTGATCTCCTAGCTATGTAGAAGGCTGAGAGGAGATCTCATCAAGGTTTTTAAATTTGTCCATGGTCTGGAAAGGGGATATCTCAGGGAAATGTTTGAATTTAACAGAAATAATGCAATTAGCGGTCATCAATTCAAAACAAACCACAGCAGGACAAGGTCAAGACGTCTTCTTCACCAACAGGGTAATAGAACACTGGAACCAGCTGCCAGAAACCAGTCAGTAGCAGCATTTTGAACATCTTTAAATACAACATAGACAATCATTATAAGAATAGAGGGCTTGCTTTTTAGTATTCCAGGGAGGGCTGCTCAACAGATTTGGTTGGCAACTAGTTGAGTGTCCAGAGTGCAACCAAGAAGGGCCCTTGTGGCTCATAGTTGCACTGATATTTGAGTCTTTTTCTTTATGTATGTATAGCCGGTCCGCATGCTCGCTCCATGGCCTCGTCACCGCTGCTATTTACGACTTCATTACCACTAACGATGTGGACACTACGACTCAGGCGCGCGTAGAGCACCTCATCCCCAACAGAGAAGGCACAAATTGACGTTTGGATTTTTTATGGTTTCGCTGACATTTAACCCACTTCACTTTTAAGTTCTTGGCCATCAAGTCGGTCGCCTTTTTACGCGTCCACGATCGATGAATAGCTCGGGAAATGCCCTCAGGAATGTTCTCCTTAATCAACTGCAAGCTACAATTAATCATATGATCACAATAACTGCTACCTCCAAACGCTTTTGCACTGGTTACCAAGACCGCTACTTCATCTGCTGACGCGCACTTCCGTGTTCACTGTACGCAAAATCCTACCACACCGACCCGACCCTTGTAGGCAAGGACAGCTCCCTGTCACGGTAAGCTCTCAGTATCTGACCTATCTCGACTCAGCCGCCTTGTCGGGGATATTTTTTCCGCAGCGGCCGCTGGATCAGGTTCTCCGGTGGAAGTATCCCACCGGCCGGCCCGATGCAGCGCCCGGCTCGGGACCTCCCAGTGTGCCGCCCGTGGTAAGTGGGCGTAGTTTGGCGCAGCTTGGCGTAGCTTGGCGCAGCTTGGCGCATTTTACCCCTTCACATCCCGCCAAACAAAATCCTTTTTTCAATCGTTCGAGAGCTTGTATCGATAACTACGTTTTTCAATCACACAAAACGTGGAATTATTTTAAATAGTCATTGCAGGAGAATTGAAAGATGGGGAAATAACGCCATAATTTGTTTTACTATAGCTTTTGGCTTAATTCAACATTTGGTTCCGATTACTGCCAATCGACTCCAAATTATTAGTGCTTAGATTTTGGACCAATGAAGGTGAATTTATAAGTCACTGGTGCATGCAGGCTAAACTAAAGCGAAGAATACACCTGGCCCTCTAACTATCAATGATTTTCAGAAATCAACACCCATACACACACACACACACACACACACACACACACACACATATATATATATATATATATATATATATATATATATATATATATATATATATATATATTAAAATGGAGTGATCATTCGATATTACTTACCTATTTCTGCCTACCCGGCGCTGACCTTGGATTGTGCGCTTGGTGGCGCTTGAAGTGGAACTATGTCCTCAGCGCAGTGTTTCTGTAAAATACGGTGCGAAACGTCCGGCGAGCTCAAATGAATGATATTATCTTATCCCATCCACATCCTAATAGTCCAACATCATGACCAAACATATCATATGCATCTACTAGGACGTTGTGAAGACTATGTCCTTTTGCTGTGCCTTTCAGAAGGCACATATGCTGGTGACGGCAAGGACGGGCATTTCTCGTTTTTTATTGGGGTGAGATGCGTGCAGCCGTCCCTCCAGTATAATGCATTCGTCTTGGAGGAATCCGTTCAGTTTCTGTGTTGAAGAGGGCGCAGCAACTTCCCGTTAATCTGCGCTGCGCTTGATCTTCATGTAACCCTCCTTCTCGGTGTGTGCAACCCATCATTGATCCGCATTTTCAGTCCCCGTGACGACTAAAACGCCTGATTTCCGGCTTCCCATTCGCATTTTGTACCCACCTCAAAATCCAGGCGGCCACACGCAACCCCGAGACAGAACACGGAGCCTATTTGCTGGGCGCGGTCTGTTCAACACATTCCGTGACGACACGTATGGTGTTAAACAAAGGAAATATCTCGCATAACCTTTGTTTCCTGAGCTTGACACTGAGCAGGTTTTCCTCGGTGTTCCGAAAATCGACGCCGGTGCTTCTCACTGGTACCTACAGAGTCAAAGTCAGCCATTCTGACACGAACCGTTCTCTTGTTTTCCTGTTACCCCCCACACACACACAAACGGAATCAGCGCCGCCGTGGCATATTTCATCACTTATCGAGCGCAGATTAACATGCTACTCACAGAGCATCCCACGCAGCGCAATGTCACTTCACCGGAATTGATTGGTCAGACGATTAAAAATCCGCACGCCAGACTTGTACCCGACTCGAGCTGAATTAAGAATCAACTCATGAATCGATCGTTTTTGGATGCGTCGCGAGTTCAATCGACTCTTTTCCCCGAAATATATCTTCAGCCGTGAGTTGAAGCACATCTTACCATAAAAAGATTAGTTGAATCATGAGTCAATTAGTCGAATCACAATGAGTCTTTTGAGTTTTGTGACTCAAATGTAAGTTATGAACAAATGATATAAAGCGCGTACCTTTGTGAATAGTATGCCATGGCACAAAGTATGGAACAAAACACAGTGTAATTATTCATGCTTAGCATTACAATTGTGAAATCGTCAACCGCCAGTGAGTAAAGATTTGGAGGTACTGAAGTAATTTACAAAAAAATACAATGACAGTAAGTACAAATAAGTACTTATTAATGCTAAGTTTGGTATTCATAATCAGTATCATGCAAGAGTCAATCCTAGTGCCAGGAACACAACACACAGAAATGGGTTATGGTTGTGAAAAAAAAATATGGAACGGAAGCGGTGCTGCACTGCAATAGGCATCTGCACCCAATAAAATTACGTTCTTTTGCTATTATCACACGCGCATCTTATGTCATATCAGACGCACGTGTGGCAAATAAACCAAATCAACCTTTACTAGAAGGTAGATTGGAGTAATTTTTGAAGCCCATGTGACGTCAGCCGGTTTTTCATAAGGATGATGTCAGTTTGACTCCGGAAACCTTTTCTCAAATCCTACCTGATGGTCACTTTTACAAGCTTGCTTTTTGCTTTTTTACAAGCAAATATATTTGTGTTCCGCTCATCAGGTGAGTTATAAATTTCTCCCGTTCTTTCCAGTGGACATTTGTTCCGACGCGACGGTTGGATTTGTTCATTGTAATCCGGCACGTGGAGAAGAATAGTTTGCAGTCATCCGGTATGGAGGATATTTTTCTTCAAACCTTACGCATCGTAACTCAATCTGCACCATTTCAGTGAAATTTGAGTACTTTTACTTGATCACGGCAGCTCATTGTCAAAAAGTGAACAACTTAGAAAATTCAGCCTCCAGATGAGAAAATAAAATAAAAAAATTCCGGAAAGGATAATGTTCGGGATTCCGAAAATCCAGAGCAGCATGTTTTACAAACATGCACCTACCTACCTACATTGACATGCAGCTTTGTCTAAGCCAGCTAGACCCAGGGCATGATGCATTCTCCCTTGATGAATGTTGCGTGAATTATTGATGATACATGCATAATTAAACATTAAAGCCGTTTTTTCTGTAGTTGGATGACTATTGTGAACTATATAGAATCGTCTAAACTAAAATGTGGCCGTAGCGAAACCTGGTCGCAACCTGTGTAACTAGCGTAAGCCGAGGTAGCTGGCCTCGGTGCCCAGACCACAAGCGCCAGTGTGTAGAGGTCGTGATTAAGCCTAATCAATTTGTGGAGGCGCCGATATCAGAATCGGAAACGCAAATGTGTCGCTGTGGAAACCGCGGGGAAATAATTTTGTCGAGCTTAGAGTCGTGACGTCCTCAGAAAGTCATGCCCATGGGTGGGGGACCTCTTATGTCAACGTTGTTCACGCATCACCATATCCAAATACATTGCAAATGCCACTTAGGTCTTGATCCCATTTCACATCATTTACTACCGGAAATGGCACACTGTTAGGCAGGAAGATTATTACTGGATCACTTATGGTACCCTTTGCTGAAGCTAAAGAATAGGTCTTTCAATTCGAGTCCGTCAAAGTTGTCAAAATTGCCATACAATATGTAAGATAGCGTAGAGAAGTCTGCATGTCTGCATTGCATGTAAACAAATGGTGAAGGAAAACCTTCAAGGTCGCTACCAAGCCAACTTCATGGGGGCCCGTAACAAACCAACGCAATTTTATTCAGTGCAGGTACCTATTGCAGTGCATGACCTGGGTGCTATGTTGAGGTTAGGTGATGTGTGTCAGGTATATATGATTCAGGTTGTGCATCATGCTGATGTGGATTGAAGTATTATGCACTCATTGCTTTGCATATACGTTGGCAACCCATCCATTCATCTCATTAATGTTTTTACAGTCAATTACCATGTTCACATACGCATGCATTTATATGCATGTATATATATATATATATATATATATATATATATATATATATATATATATATATATATATATATATATATATATATATATATATATATATATATATATATATATATATATATATATATATATATATATATATATATATATATATATATATATATATATACATATACATATACACATACATATACATATACACCAATCACTACAGTTCATGACGAATTATAAATAATGTAAGGGGAAAGCAAAGTTTATATATTCAACAACTTCATAATATATTCAACAAATGTTTTGAAGTTAGAGCATCTTTTTGGTGTGTAAATAAATACTAGTTATCTTCTTTAATTAGACACAGATACAGATGCGTTGACATGGAAATGTCTGTTAAATAAACTAAGTTCCTATAACCTTTTTAGCACATTACACACACACACACACACACACACACACACACACACACACACCCCACACACACACACACACACACACACACACACACACACACACACACACACACACACACACACACACACACACACACACACACACACACACACACACACACACACACACACACACACACACACACACACACACACACACATATATATATATATATATATATATATATATATATATATATATATATATATATATATATAAGTATATATATATGCATATGTATGTATGCATGTGGGCAGTGTACACTGAATCGTGTGGCTAATGAATCTGATACCTCTAAGTCGGATCTGAATCGATTCAAATCTCCGTCAGATTGAGTCGTGAGTCGAATCATGTCTCGTGAGCTCTGAGTCTGAATTGAGTCGAATCAAATAATTTAGACCTACTCCGAACCATAGTCGATTGAGATCCCAAGATCTACCAGTCAAATGTGAGTCGGCTCAAAAAAATTGTAGTCGAGCACAGGTCTGCCGCACGGTTTAGGCGATGACATTCCGTCCGCCTTACATTATGTGTCATATTTTATTGCAGCCTATATGTTTTCTCTGATTCCACTATTGTTCGTTTTGTTTGTGGAACATTGCGGTGGTTGGTGTGCATCAATGTGTAAAATCACAGGAACATGTCCGTCTCAGTATATGAACATTTCATTAGTAGTGCCAACATTGGCGGCGATACACAGGCGCTTGCACTCCAATGTTGTTTCGAGTACATTGAAGTCCATCAAATTGGCAACAGTTCACCACAACAACATAACACCGCAACGCGGCGACACAACAAAATCCTTTATCGTGATTCTCCCGAATGAGGCTCCTCGGGGGTCAAAGTCGCCTGTCACATTTTTCTCGTCGCAAGGCTCACTGAAGAAATAAAGTTGTGGAGCTCCGTAATGCTAATGTATATGCTAGAGATAGTGGATTAGCCTATATGCTTGGTAACACGTCATTGGTATGTCATCCAGTCCACAGTAAGCGCTTCATTAAAACTGTCGAAGGCACTACTCTCAGCTGACTGGTGTAATAGACGACGAGCTCGACGGACTGAGGTGCGGGGTTATACCATGGCCGCCGTCTAGACTGTAGAACCAGTGAAGTGGGTACCATACGCAGATGAGTAATGTCCGGTGCTCGTGACTACCTTCACCGGTACTGGCCAGCCGGCAGAGTCTGTTGCGGAGCCGAGCCGTCTCTCCAGTCGGCCACTCTATACTGGTGTGTCCCGTACCTGAGAAGCGCGCGACCGGCGCCGACGGCGCGCCCACCGGTGACGTCTGGGTCACCGAAAGATGGCACCTCTGTCGTCGCGCCGGTCACGTGCTCAGTAGTGGCGGCCGGCGGGTGGCCACGTGCTCAGTAGTGGCGGCCGGCGGGTGGCCACGTGCTCAGTAGTGGCAGCCGGCGGGTGGCCACGTGCTCAGTAGTAGTAGCCAGTGGGTGGCCACGTGCTCAGTAGTGGAAGTCGGTGGGCGTACAATGGCCGCCGATGCAGTGCATGCCGCGGCCGCAGGCGGAGCCCTCGGCAGCCGGATGGAACGACACGCAGTAGCCGCTGCTGGCGTCGAAGCAGTAGAGCTCGACGCACACGCGGTGGTCCTTGAAGCAGGGCTGGGAGTCGCGCTCCAGCTTGCACTGGGCCTTGACGGTCATCAGCTTGCCGGGCAGTCGCGAGTGGAGCCGGTGCCGCTTCAGGCCGTTGGCCGGGTAGTTGTGCATGCACCGGCTGCGCGAGCCGCCGGAGAAGTGCACGAACTGTTCGCCGCTGCACTCGGACCACTGGAAGCCGCGCTGGTCGTGCCGCAGGTCCGACATGATGTAGCCGTCCTCCCAGTGGCATCGCTCGGCGCCCGGGCCGCCCAGGTAGGAGAGCGGCGGGGAGCCGTCGTGCACCGCCCCCACCAGGTGGCCCAGCTCGTGCGTGGCGAGGATGATGCCCGAGTAGCCGCCCGTGTCCTCGATCAGCGCCACAGAGTTCACCTTCTTGTAGTACTTGCTGATGCTGCAGCCGCCGCCGACGTAGGCGTAGCCGGCGGTGGCGTCGTTGCAGGAGCCCCAGGGGGTGCTGCGCAGGCACATGTCCCGCTTGGTTATGACCAGGACGGCGTCGTAGGAGGGCAGTCGCTTTTCCCTGAATAGGTACTTGCCGATGTCCTCGAGCGCGTACACGGCGTTCAGCCGAGTGTCGTCCTCCATGTTGACGTCCAGATACGGGGTGGACTTTTTGTTCTTGCCGATCACGATGCCGACCACCTTGATGGTGATGGACGGATTCGACAGCTTGCGGTAGCGCAGATCCACGGCATTCATGAAAATCATCATGTAGCTCTTCAGCTTCTTGGAGTCGTAGCTGTGCGCCTGGTATGTCTCGTAATCGACGATGACGACCACCTCCGGGTAGAGATCGGGCGTCTCGCGCTTCTGGCGGTGGCCGCCGGCGGTGTGGCCGTCGCCCGCCGAGTCGGCGTTGGCCATGAGTGTGTCGTGGTGAGCGACCGGTGCGGCGTCGGCGGCGCCGGGGTCGGTGGCGCGCCGCCGAAACACCACGTGCAGGCCACCAGTGACGGGCGACGTGGAGCGACGCACCCGCGCGTCGGCTGTGCCGTTGCGGCGGCCGGGCGGCGGGCTCGCGCCCGGGTCCAGGTGGTACCTCTCCTCCTCGGTCAGCGGCTCGTCGTCGGCTGTGCCGTTGCGGCGGCCGGGCGGCGGGCTCGCGCCCAGGTCCGAGCGGTACCTCTCCTCCTCGGTCAGCGGCTGGTCGTCGGCCGCGGCCGGGAACCGCCCGTGCAGGCGGCGCGGCGCCGGTGCGATCACCAGGTCGGCCACCAGGCCGCTCAGCTGCAGCGTGTCGTCGTCGGCGTGGCTGACCAGCAGCGCCGCGTCGTTGTCGACGTCCTGGTACGCCTCGCCAACGTACATGTCCGTGTCGCCCGGCACGCGCTCGATATCGATGCCGTCGGGCCGCGCGTCGGCGAAGAAGAGCCGAATCTGGCCGTCCATCTCGTCGTTGCGCCGCAGGTCGAGGTCGATCCGGTTGCCGAAGGCGCGCACGTGCACGCTGCGGCGGTGCCGGCCGGCGGCGCTGCGCTTGCGCACGGAGCGCGCGTGGAATAGGTCGTACTCTGGCACGTCCTCGTGTCGCATCACGGAGAAGGTGCGCCGCAGCTCGTCCGGGGACATGTGCAGGTGCAGCGTGTGTCGCGGCCGGCGAGCTGCCGCGTGCGGTGCCGCCGCCGGCTTGTCAGGCCCGCCCGCCAGGCAGACAGTGACCCAGGTCAGCACCACCAGACACTGACAGACTGCGGCCGCCATTCTGGCCGAGATTCGGCCGCTCCGAGAGTCGGCTGGAGACTGCGTCGAGCCGAGCGTCTCCCATCCACTCCGGCGTCAGTTGGAGACGAAGACGAGCCCAGCGTCTCCTGGCAGGCCGCCAGCCCTGTGTGGATGATTTCGTGACGACTAGACGGCGGCGTTGACGGCGGCTAGTATATGTACAGGGCACCGGGCCGCACTGGTGCTGCTGACCAATGGCGGGCCGTGACCGGTGTGACGTCACATGTAGCTACCGGCAGGCGGCGTGCTGATGGCTGGTGGCGAACAGTCGCTGGACAGCACTCACCAGGTCAGCAGTCGACTGCAGCATACTGGGAGTCACGGCACCGAACCTCCCTCACAACCACCACCGCCCAACCCTCCACAGTCACCGCACCTCCCTCACAACCAGCACCAGCCAACGCCTCCACAGTCACGGCATCGCACCTGCCTCACAACCACCACCGCCCAACGCCTCCACAGTCACGGTACCGCGCCTCCCTCACAACCACCACCGCCCAACGCCTCCTCCACAGTCACGGCACCGCACCTCCCTCACAACCACCACCGCCCAACGCCTCCACAGTCACCGCACCGCGCCTCCTCACAACCACCACCGCCCAACGCCTCCACAGTCACCGCACCGCACCCCTCACAACCACCACCGCCCAACGCCTCCACAGTCACCGCACCGCACCCCCTCACAACCAGCACCAGCCAACGCCTCCACAGTCACCGCACCGCACCCCCTCACAACCACCACCGCCCAACGCCTCCACAGTCACGGTACCGCACCCCCTCACAACCACCACCGCCCAACGCCTCCACAGTCACGGCACCGCACCTCCCTCACAACCACCACCGCCCAACGCCTCCACAGTCACGCACCGCACCCCCTCACAACCACCACCGCCCAACGCCTCCACAGTCACGGCACCGAACCTCCCTCACAACCACCACCGCCCAACGCCTCCACAGTCACGGCACCGAACCTCCCTCACAACCACCACCGCCCAACGCCTCCACAGTCACGGCACCGAACCTCCCTCACAACCACCACCGCCCAACGCCTCCACAGTCACGGCACCGCGCCTCCCTCACAACCACCACCGCCCAACGCCTCCCAGACTGTCACGCGCGACAAATTGTAATCACTTGCGATCTGTGTGTCTCGCTGAGTTATGGCTTGGTACAGCGACTGACTGTCTCACATGGCACAGACTGTACCATACTGTACCACACTGTACCACACTACACCATACTGTACCACACTGTACCATACTGTACCGCACTGTACCACACTGTACCATACTGTACCACACTGTACCACTGCACTACGAGCAGTGGTGCATCACACTATACGCTGTGACTATACCACATATTCACCACATGGTGGCTGGTGAGGGTCGAAGCGCGATGCCTCACTGATCAGGGTCAGTCCCTGTGGTGATCTGCACGGGACAGGTCTCGCCATAACCGTGACCGTGACCCGTGACCGTGACCCGTGGCAGCTGAGGCCAGCCGAACGCTGACCCGCGCCAAACGGCAGACAATCGACTGAGTGTTGCAACGTCACGACTTGCAGGTGGCAAATGATCGTGAGACACGCTTGACTTTATGAAGTTCATGCAATATGATCGATAGCACAATACCTGAAGCGTATCATTCAGAGAGATGCACTGCAGGCGCACTAGCTCCTCTGCCGGCTGTGCACCTAACAGTGGTGCATATTCAAAGCAAACTAATACTAGTCCAACCGAAATAACGCAGCGGACATCCGGATTCAAATTCAACAGATTTATTTGGCTGTTGTTATCCCCTTTTCCTAGATAGCATAGCTCATGGTTCTTATCTATAGTCATTCAGCATTACTGACAATCGATTTTCTCACTCTTCACTGGCGAACTATTCATATCGAGCTAGGTGGGAACAGTTACGTCTCCTGTCGGCGCCAAGCCTGCAGTCTCCTGACGTCGTCTTGCGGTCTGTATGCGGCGTTATCGTCATCAGATGTCGGCACAGACATATTTGGTGATGAGTTGTGAAGAACTGGTGCAGAGTGGCCATGAACATGATCATTACCACGAAACAGGCATACCATAACCGAGGACTTTTTTTCGGGCGACCTGACAGCTAACTACAATCGTTACCTCTGGTCGTCACCGTACAGTCTACTCACATGGCTGAAGGGGTGGTGGAATTTTCTCAGACTTCCAGACGGCGACACAAAAGTCATCTAGGTATTTTTCATGCGGATTATAATAGATATCGTTACAATGTCTTAGAATTGCAGGTTGAAATGTCTCGCAAAAATCGGCGACCGAGAGCGGCAGACTGGGTTCATCTAGGCTCAGGTACCGCTTCGGCTTAGGATTAAGCAGGAGCCGGCGCAGGTGCCTCACCGGTTCTCTGCTTACCACACGACTGACCCAGGGCCCGTGCGGTGTGGCGTGCACGCAACGGTGCAGCTATCACGTGCCACAAGCCCCCAGTCGTGCATGCACAACGACGAACATGGTATCATTCTGCATACAATGCCCGATGGCGTTTTAATCCGTGGCTGGTCTTCTCAGATTTCTGCATAAGTTTCCAAACAAAGACCTGCGGTTTGGTCTCGTTCATAAGCTTTGTCAGTGAGGACACGCGGTGCGTGGAAGTCGCCGCCACCATAGATCCGCAGAAGTCACGTATTTCCACGGGACGCATTCTACCATATGCGTACCCAAAACAAAGTCGTTGGGTGGCGAATATTTCTGATTATTGTGCGCTGCTGTTTCTCCTCAACCACGACTATAAAATACGCTACTTGTCAAATCTGTTGGCCAAGTAGCAACACACCTCACCCTAGTTATCGCGAATTTGACAGAAAACACATGCACATGAAGTTTGATACCGTTGAAGCTGTTCATTGAATATCTCGATGGAACACAGCGTTTCTCGCATTCCCAAATTGTTCAACAGGATATATTTTCTCTCGGAGCAAATGTGCAGTTTGGAGAGAAGCCGGTCATCCGGTGGTCGCTTTTCTTCGGAAGCATAGGCATGCCTATTGAGTTGCATATGCAGGGCCTTTGAACATAAATTTATATTGCAAAATCAGGGGCGGATCCGGGAAGCTTCATGGGGGCATACCTCCTCGCAAGGGCACCTTCGGCGAAAAAGTTATTTGATTTAGGAATTGGTGCACTCGAGCATACTGAAGGGGCTTTTCATATGCAAGATGCGTCTTTAGATGAACATCCGTTAAGCCGAGGATGGGGAGTGCACTAGAGCCTTCCTCACGCGGCGCCTTTGTGGCCGGGGGGAGGGGCACCACCTCTTCATATGGGATGAACATGCCCCTGTGCTCCCACCCCAGCATCCACCCTTGTATAAAGTGGCATCCTGATTTCAATGTTAATAAATTGAAGCAATGAACTTCGTGGGTTATGCTGGTCACATCGCCACATCGCTAGGCGTATTAATCGTGTATAAACACAAACCAGTAGCTGTTCAGTATTTCTCTCCCCCAATCATCTCTCCTGGCCAGTAGCCGTTCGGTACCTCCCTCTCCTGCCATCGCCTCTCCACTACCCAGGCACCTGAATGCCCTGGCGGTCGCAGACCATGTCACCAGCCCTCGCTGCGCCGTGCCCTACTGCTACACGGAGATTCACACCGAATAGAGCGCAAGTAATCCCGGGATTGGCGTGGGGTGGCTCTCCCTGCCCACGTTCCAGGTGCGCACACATGATGGTCGAGTATGTCTAGATCGCCTCTTCGGACGATGTTGAATGAGCCTAGGTCACTTCCTCAGACGATGCTGACATATGTCCGGGTCACAACTTCTGATGATGTCCTGATATGCTCCCTTCACCTCTGCAGACGGTGTCGCAGTATATCAACGGTTCCCCTTTAGTCGTGATACGTTCAGGTCACCCCTACGTCACCCCTACGGTGTGGGCCCCGAGGCCATCTGATGGGGCCGAGTACGGACGGTCTCCAGGCAGCAGAGCGGCAGGTCCCGCACCCGTGCAGATGGGGCCGAGTACGGACGGTCCCCAGGCGGCAGCGGCAATCCCCGCACCCGTGCAGATGAGGCCGAGTACAGACGGTGTCCAGGCAGCAGCGGCAATCCCCGCACCCGTGCAGATGAGGCCGAGTACAGACGGTCTCTAGGCAGCAGAGCGGCAGGCCCCGCAGCCGTGCAGATGGGGCCGAGTACAGACGGTGTCCAGACAGCAGCGACCGTGGGCGCGGGGGCGGCCATTGGCCGTCAGACGGGTGCGTGGATTTAGCCGCACCTTTGTTCGGACGTGCGGTGAAACGCTTCCGACGGGTGCAAAAATTCAAATTCCCCACACCAATCAGATGTGGCGCCAAGTCGCACAGAGCAACGTTTCTCATGGATGGATTAGGCGCTTTTTACGGTTGTCGGTAATACTAGGATAATCCCAGAGTCGTCTGGCGGTTCGCTGGCCTGCATCGAAGCCTGCATTGCTTGAGCTCGTGATCGACGTGCAAAAATGCAAACAGTGGGTAATACCGAAATTGATGGAGCTATGGGACACCGCGTGCAAATTCGCACCTTCTTCTAACTGGCTGGCGAAAATTGCGTTCGAAACAATAAGCTCTCTTAAAGTATCCACATGCATTCGTACAACCAGGTGCAGATGCAAATAAAAAAACAACAAATTTAATCGGCGTCTTTCATTTCATACGCGCTGCCTTATGTGCGGTACGGCATGATGCATGTTGCAAATTAGCATCACTATGATTGACTGGGTTATGTCCCTGAGCTTCCCACTCCAAGGTTAAAAATTAAACACAGTGCACAGGAACGCCAGCATGCCTGTATGTCTCAGCACAGGACCAGCACGATGTATTTCTTATGCTATTTCTGTTGTTTCCGTACGAACAGATGTAAATGCACAAACAATGTTTGTGTTGCAGTGATCAAGTTAACACCATTGGCGAATGGATGCTATATATATATATATATATATATATGTGTGTGTGTGTGTGCATGTGTATGTGTGTGTGTGTGTGTGGGTATGTGTGTGTATGTATGTGTGTATATATGTGTGTGTGTGTGTGTGTATGTGTGTTTGTTGTTTGTCCAAAACACGTGTGGAATGAATTTGGTGGCTGATAAAACCATGCAGATCATGCGATCTGTATCAGGATTATGTTATCGGAGCCCAAAGGGTCCTTGCTTTTCATAGTATCTTGAGAAAAAGTAAACTACAACAAAGGCGACACAAGCACAAGTAGGTTTCATATCATGCATACGGCGGCGTGAAAAAAAACACAAGGATTCCAGACAAAACACGATCGGTTTCATGCTTCCATCCCTCCGCCAGTTAAAACCCATTGTACAATTTTGAACGGAAGATGATGACACCATGGTGTTTAGACAAGGGTGCTATTTATGTGCGTCAGCTTGTTCATGCTGCGGAGGTCGAGGGCTGAATCGCATTTGAACAAGATTGAAAAAAAAACATGGTAAAATGTGTATCATGCACGCATGGTGGCGGATTACATATGGCAGGTCGGTACAAAATTATTAACAGTTGTACACTGACGAGGATATTCGCTTCAAGAAGCAGCCGGTTTCTGACCTGACACGCAAGGACAAGCTTGTGTGCGCTGACCTCAGGGTCGTTGTAGTTTTTTGTTATTTCTATTGATATAAAAGTCAGAGGATGACATAATAGTCGCATCATACGTCAAGGAAAATGAAAAGATGTACACAAACCAGCTTGAATATATTGGCAAACACAATGATCTTCGCCATTGGTACCCCGATCTTAGCACCACCAATCTATCTTTCAGGCGTATTCCGCCCATATTAAGACGCTGCTGGCTTTCGGTCTCGACTTCAGACTTCCAGGCCTCAAGCTGAACTGCAATCGACGCTTCCTCCACCTTGAAAAACTGTCCGACTCTCATATCGACCTCCTCTCCGGAAAGGTCTACCTTTTACGCTGTCGAACAACAAACAGCAGCAGCAGTATCATCGCCCCTCGTGTGTGTCGGTGACCCAGCTCTGGTGAAGTTGCTTGCGACTGTCAGGGCGCCGCCTCAGGGCGCTGCCTCATGGCGCTGCCTCACACCTCCCATCAGTGGCACGCGGCTATCACGGCGACACACGTCGTTGCCAGGTTTCGGCTCCGTTTCTCCATACTTCTGTTTGGACCTGCGACTGCCCCACGATGCGAGATGACGTGAATGCCACGACCATGTCACGAGAACGTGACAAGGGCACGACGGGAACGTGACGAGAATGCGACGGAAGCGTGCTGAAGACGTGATAGCAATGTGACTGAGACGGCCAGAACTTAACCATGGAATTTTCTGCCGATCGGCCGATGAGCACAATTACGCGGTTTGCGATGCAGCTTTGAAGATTAATTGGTCCTGTTTGGCGTCCAAATGCACTAGTTTGTACTGTCTAGAAAGCTGTCACGTTCTAACATTAATTTGATTGCATCTAAATTTGAAAACAGAGTAAGTAGTGCAGCATTACCGCCGATGGGACAATAGAGAGTACCGTACATTTCGAGTAATGTTCCAGAAGAGCAACGGCTGTAATGCTAATTTAGGAAATTTGACCGAATCTGTTCAACTTGAGTGTTTTATTGCATTTTACAACGTTTTACCGAATCCGTATTTTCCGGGCTCCGACCAACCTCCAATGGTTTGGCATAAACGTGATAGGCTTTGCAAAGAAAGCAAAAGCGCAGACAAGGGGAACTCAACCCTACACCCTTTGGTCACCAAAAATACGCCAGATAAAGCAAGAAATTTTGAGGTTTTCACAGCACAAAGCATATGGCGCAAAGCGGGCCAAAAGCTGTCCCTATCACCTTTCGTGGTCGCGCCCTTTAACCGTCCCGTCTCGTGGGGGTCTTCAACCGCCCCCTCAGGTTTTTCGCGGATAGCGGACGAACGGCACGCGACAGCGCGCCCAAATTTGGCATACCTTTTCCCACCTCAATTTAACATGCTGATTCAAAAATGTTAGGTCAGGTCATCTAGGGTCAACGAGTTAGTCGAGGTCAAGTGAGGTCATCTCCAAAAAAATTCAACCAATCGTCACGCTTTAACGGATACAGATATTTTAATGAAACTTTCAGCGTTTGCTTATCTTTACGGATCCAACAAAACGAACGAGTTTAATTTCATTTTTCTTCGATTTAACTACATATAAATTTTGCGTATTTGCAAAATTGCAGTTCAAATACAGGATTCTGGCTAAAGTAAGCATTTTTTATTTGGGCAAGTTGACTTCCAACAACGTTTTTCGGTCTGCTCTATCCAATGGAAAAGGAAAATGAAAGAAAACTTGAAAACTCAAGATTTTGAATTTTTTGAATTTCCAAGACATAAAATTTGTATTTTGGGAGGGCCAAGAAAAAATTGTAGCCCTGGTCGATTTCGCTGTCCTTTTCTCATTCCAAATAAATTTTGTTTTTTCATATATCCCAAAATGAACTCCCCAGAGTCAAAAAGTCGTGAAAAGTCGTGAAAATCTAGCCCACCTGGTGACGTCACTTTTGGGGGGAAGTTGTTTTGGAGGGTGGACCCGGGCCCTACTCGTCGAGCGCTTTCCGATGACACCTATTTTGTTTTCGTGCGATGCTTAGTTTGGATTTTAGAAGGGGTCTTCAACCGCCCCCCGCCCCCCTCCCTCCCAGACGGGGTGTGAGGATTTGACCGGAAAGATGGCGCGGGTTAAAAATCCTTGCTGCTCCAATGAAGTGGAAAACCAGATTGAGAACACATCAATTAGGCGCAGACCTTGCGAGGTCACTTAGAGGTGTCTCGTCTGACGCCGAACTCCTGTCGCATCAGTTGGTTAAGCACTTGATCCAGCTGGTAACATGGCACTGCTCCGTAAATCCATGGTTCCTACAGCGCAACCTACATGAATCCTGCCATAAATCGGCCTTCAAACAGTCCGCAAATCCCCCCTGATCCGCTAGGTTCCGCTACATTCCCATGCCTGGCTGCTTGGTGTTTGCATAAGGCCTACATATAGCTACTCGGCAGCTGATCAGGTTACTCAGCGATCAATAGTACTCACCCGAGCTGACTCATGGCCGCACCTGGCCGCGCCTGCCACGCCTGGCCACACCTGGCCGCACCTGACCACCCCTGGCCACACCTGGCCACACCTGGCCACGCCTGGCCACACCTGGCCACACCTGGCCACACCTGACCACACCTGACCACGCCTGGCCACGCCTGGCCACACCTGATCACACCTGGCCACACCTGGCCACGCCTGGCCACACCTGACCACCCCTGTCCACATCTGACCACCCCTGGCCACACCTGACCACACCTGATCATACCTGGCCACGCTTGGCCATACCTGATCATACCTGGCCACGCCTGACCATACCTGGCCAAACCTGGCCACACCTGGCTACACCTGGCCACACCTGGCTACATCTGGACGTGTCTGGCCACGCATGGCCACACCTGGCCACACCTGGCCATACCTGGCTACATCTGGACGTGCCTGGCCCTAGGTGTCCTGTAAGCACCTGGCAGCCTGCGTGATAGAAGTGTGCTTTGCTCTTTCAATGGGGCGATCCGTTTGGTGCTGAAAGATGTGCTTTTTATTACGTGTGTTGAGAAACACAAATAATTTGTTTTCGTCCGCACTACGCGACTTCGTTCTTCCGATGTTAACGTTACACGTGCATCCTGATGGATCCAGAACTGCCGATAGGTCAAAGCTAAGCACCGTGCAGGCGTCATTAGTCAAAGTTCATACTTCACCCATAAACTGATGCCAAGCATCGTCGTTTCGTTTGGAGCATGATATGGGCCATTTAACAATCATTCGTAGCAAAAGTGTGCCCTACACCCAATAGTGGCATTGAGATATGTTTCATCTGGGCACATTTTGATCGCTTTTCTAATGTTTCTACCATTGCCTACTATTCAGCGGAGATAAGTCCTATGGTGACGGGCGCGAGGAATGCTCAGGGCCAGCCTCAGAGTGAAGGCAGCCTTGAGAGCCATGCATGCTATCGAGGACTGGGAAGGTCTCCTAAAAGCCAAGTAGGGGCATGAGGGTGAAGAGAGTCAGATTGTCAGAAAAGTCTGCCTGGGAAACCCTTACTCCCTACCCTAGAAGTCAGGTGGGAAACCCTTACTAAGGAGGAACAAAATAGGGGAGGCTCGTCTGAGCGCTGTCGGTATCATCCATATTGACCCTGAAAAGGTGCAGTGTCCTGCTGCGGCACTAAACCGCACCGTCACCTGCTGTTCCTTGGGGACAAAGAAACAGCTTTGCTAGGCGACGTGCCCGACGCCGAGGGCGGCAGCCCCAGCGGCAACGGCTGTCCTTAGGCGGACGGAGACTGTGGCGGCCACGGATGCTATAGCGGCGAAAGCCACTTCAGAGGCGGTGGTTGTTTCAGCAGCCACAACCGTTTCAGCAGCCATAGCCGTTTCAGCGGCCACAGCCGTTTCAGCGGCGACGGCCGCCCCAGTGGTGATGGTCGTCTAAGCAGTCGCCATCACCACCTCAGCGACGGCGGCTGTCCTAGCGGCCACAACCGTCCCAGCAGCATGACGATCATCAAAATGGTCACAGCCGTCTCAGTGGACTAGAAGCGCAGTCAAGGCGGTCGGGAGGCGCTCCTCACCCTTAGCAACCGAAAGTACATATGATGAAGCAAGAAAATTAGAGATTCTCATCACGCAAAACCCAACATTTTCCATGCGTTCCGCGCTCCCAAAGATATTTCTTTTTCATTGCTGTTTTCTTCGTAGCCCCACCCTTTTCTTAGGAAAATACTGGCTGCTTCTCTGCAATGACCCGACTACGGCCGCCACAGAAGCTACGGTCGCTCCAGCGATGGAGAAAAAGACATCCCGGCAATAAGTGTGATGTCTGCGGCGCCAGCTGCTTCGTTTGGATCGCTGTGACGTCGGTTAAGGGAAAACACCAATGTCTAGGATGCTGTTGTTTGGAAAATATCGGTCAGGCCTGTTGGTTCTTCCGCTGTTCCCAGATCACATGTACAGTGGATAATGCTTGCACACTAAGCACTAAATATGAACTATCAAATATATAAGCCTGCATGGGCATCGCTTACGTCATTACGGCATCACTATGCAAGATGAAACGAGGCTTTTTGGTTCCAAGGAATGTTTTGCAGCCATACAGATGCATTCAAGTTTGAGCTGTCTCCCTCAATTGGTTTTTCAAACATTAAAGAAGACAGAGTAAGGAGAGAGGAATGCTTCCAGCCCTCCAGCACATATGATCTCTGGTATTCCTGGGCTAAACGATCTAGGAAAACATGGCTGCTCAATATGTTATATATTTTATGCTCATTGAACTAAGAACAAAATCGTCCCTGTAACTATCATTACTTGTCGTTGAAAATGTATGGCCTGTTTTTTTAACATGTTATCACACTGGGCAATGGTTGTGAAGAAGAAAAAAGTATTTGAGCACCAGTGCACATTGAACGCATCCATTAATGACATTTGCCGGTCTTTATATCGCTGCGCGTCTGTGCCCCATATGCATGTATCTGGATCTCCTCAAATATAGATGCCTTGCTCATCCGTGTTACCATTGTTGCACTGGTGCCTTCACGAACAATGTAAGTTCGATCAAAACAGTGGAAGGTTACCACTGTTCAGTGTTCCACGTCCCGAAACACTACTCATTTGCGATGGTAGCGTTAAGCTGTGGTTGTGAATGGAACACTTCCACGTGACCCTCGGTTTTTGTCCTAACTTGCACACTCACATTTAGTTATATAGTCAGCTATAATTATTAAGTAGATGGCGTGCCGCAGAACGCTTAGTTCATGCTATGGGTCGCAATTAAAAATGTGCAGCTCACCGTTAGCCACACGGAGGTGATGCGTTTTGCATCTACCCTTAACGATATGATAATGATGCTGGCTCGTAATGCGGCAACATGTCGCCTTGTGGATGCACATAGTGAACGAAAAATGTGAGGTTGTGATAACTAGCAAATCATGGCATCCAGAAATACGGCTCACCGCTCAGTTAGTTCAGGCAGTAGAGCTCTGATCTCGAGGACTGGGTGGAACCCGCCATGACAATGTGGGTCAGATTCTGCTGGGGCCGCTGCTCAAGTACATTTTGAACAGATAGCTCCTAAAATTAACTTACCGTAATTTCATGCTTGTATGGAATATCGTCTTAGTCTCGTCTAATCAGTGGTTTCAGTGTCATATTTTATATTTTCAGCTCGACTTCACCCACAGTGTTGTGCTAGAGCTAACAAAATTTCCAAAATGTAATGTTTTGTACCATAGTTGGCTTCTTTAAATTATAAAACTTCCTATATATTATGACTTCGACATAGTGAGTGTGACCCCACTTTGTAGAAACCCGTGGCGACACCTCTAGTTTCCAATCTGGCAACCTATATATCATAAGCTGCTTAGCAGCTACACTAAGTAATTTTTACAATGAAGCCTTCCATTAAGAGCTTCAAGCTGCATGCAGTACACAGGTAGGGGTGCAGCCAAAACAAAGTGGGGAACCACATAAAAATTGAATGTCATGAAAGAGAGCCGCATTCGGCGTGACGGCCAAACTCTTTCATTTTGCGCGGTCAAAATGTCAGAATGCTTTCTTCGATCTAATGTACTTTTGGTTGCTATGGGGGAGGGGCCACGGTACCCCCTTGGCTGCGCCTCTGTACACAGACGTCAGCAACACCGCCCGACTTGCCACTGTGAACCAATGTCGCTGGTTTACCAAGCAGAAAAAGTCGCCGGCCTCTCAGTGAAGAACTAGAATTTACCAGCGTCGGCACTTCTGGGCACGATGTTCGCACGATGTTCGCTTCTGCAAGTGAAGATTTTGTTCCCATGTCGTATCAGCAGATCGGCCTCACTGTGGCTCCCAAGCTGCAGAACCGCTACTGTGGACAGTGTTTATCAGATAATACACATCCCCCCATCATGAGCACACGGAAAAACCATGCACTAATTTAGGTCTCGTGCAGTGGTTCTTAACCCTTTTCCCTCCTCGCCCCCGTTTTATATCGCTAGCCAGTTCTCGCACCCCGTGCGAGAATTGCTGAGGAACAAAAATGATGTCATGTGTATTAACATCACAGCCATGGGGTCTTCTTTATGATAATCATCACATTTGGAAAACCTACTAGGCATATATTAAGGCTGCTAAGCAATTTATATAACTATCTGCATTCCATGGAAACAAAACACACAAGCATAAAACGACACAATTCATTGCTCGAAGTATTTACCACCTATTTACAACCACCTGGCGAACACTCTCGGAGACCATCCATCCACTGCAAGAGAGCCACCCCGAGCTCTTCTTTCAAGGCACCTCCGACTTCCTGGCGCACTGGAAGCTCAAGCTGGAGACGCCACTGAATTGTTTTCCACGCAGTGCCTTCTGGAGCTTAGGGAAAAGTAAAAAGTCGGCAGGGGCCAGGTCAGATTTTTGTGGTCTCGCATTGGCGAAGCAGGGCGACGTCTCGAAGTAATTGTGGGATACTGCAAGCATTAATAACTCATTTTTTTCATCCAATGTTCAACGTAATTTTCTCAGTCGCCTTCTCGACATAGTAAGCGTAAGCCATGATAAGCGAGTACATGGTAAGCGTAAGCTTGTTGCATTAACTCGGAACTAACCTCCTCGTCTGGAAATCCCAGTTATAAAGCACAATTTTGAGCAGGAGCTTAGTGTACCTATGTAGACGGGCCCGGCCGTGTTGTGCCCGCACCCCCGACCTTGCCTGACAAGCTGCCAACCGATAATCCCCATCACAGGCGCCAATAATCCGCACATGGAGCGACTCGACCCATTGTGTTAAGACGGGGGACGACCTTTGCAGGCGAGCGCTCTATCCACTGAACAAAGTGAGCGGGTCAACACAAGGTTGGATATGAAGCACCCTACCTCCGTTGAGGTTCTTTTTTGGCGACTACGGACAAACGGCTTGCGTCAACGCGTTGCTGCTTCGCTTCCCTGATGAGGCAACCGTTGTTGACCTTGCAGTGCAAAAGAATTAAAATGCCCCCTTTGCCCATGCAGCCATCGCG
Organism: Imbricaverruca yamaguchii; assembly: GCA_034440575.1. Classification (NCBI taxonomy): domain Eukaryota; kingdom Metazoa; phylum Arthropoda; class Thecostraca; family Neoverrucidae; genus Imbricaverruca; species Imbricaverruca yamaguchii. Next base: position 894,480 of record JAOTOL010001527.1, on the reverse strand, counting down.
CTACTGGAGGGATGTGTCAGGCTGTTGCTTCCCTTAATTCGCTAATTTTCGGCGATTTATCTCATCAATTGCATCCAAATCGCCAATGATAGGTGTGATAAACAATTCAGCTAACCTGTCCATATAAACTATTGACCTCTCCAAGGTCATCGAAAGTCAATGACCTAACTTGACCTCAGTTGACCGACTTCGGGTTATGAGCCACTGTATGGCTCATTTCGACACTAAGGTGGAACTGGGCGTCTAATTTACTCCTGGGTGCTATGAAATAGTGTTGTAATCCTTTTCGAAGTCTATCAAATGACACCTTTTCCACATATACCCAACTATCTATGGGTCGGAATGTGAAAAGTCGCACACGGATGGTATCCCGTGACATTACGGAACACAACAGAGAGCATTTGAAGTGCATATCTGCCTCTGCCTGTACACAGACAGCGACTGAACGTGAAACGCTTCGGTTTCTGCGAAATATTGATCTTTAAAGTGACTTCATAGGTCACCCAGCAGAGATGTTGATTTAAATACTTTTCAGGGGCAAGGGGCGTCGCTTTGCTTCCCTCCCTCAGTGGTTTCAACTGTTAGCATGGGGTTCTATTGAGTGTGCCGGCCCAATCCAGTTGGGCCCACCCATGGCCTTCATGGTAATCGTCAACAAACCAACGCTCAGTCTACAATGCGGGTCGGTTGGTAGAGTTCAAGACAAGTCCAGCTTTAGGTGGCATCGCAATTAATCGTCATGGGCAGAAGCATCGCAAACGAACACTCTGACCCACTTCAGCCAAAACTACACCATCGCTATTCGAGTATAGAATGGTCATACTCAGTTTTGTAGGCATGTTAAACTTTCTATGTACATTGTGTGACAGAAAGACAATTTGCTGATTGGACGGTGGGTTCAAGTTTGATGCAACAAGCTAACACTTAACACTGGCTCTGACTCCGTAAGGCTTTCCATCCAACTATTTTGCCAATTGTAAATTAAATGTCACATTTTGCCAAAAGTAGCAGGCAGCCCAACGAAGCACGTGCAAAGTGTGGGATGAAACATCAACCCATGTCGGCACACCAAATTTGACAGCATTGACAAAACAAAGCCGTTCTCGCCATTAGCGGCTTGCATTACAAAAGCTTGCATTCTATCTAACGGATATTTTTACTTTCATGAATTCACGTGAGCCAAGTGCTGTTCGTATTCAAACTAAAAACAAGAATTACCTGGTTATTACTTGGGATTGTCTACTTCGTAGTATGGTGATGATGTATGACAATTGCAAGCTATCCGGCGATAAAATTATCAGTAGTCGCACGTATGAGCAAAAAAATAACCAGGTGGTCAAACATTACAGCAAGCAAATTAGCATGTTCAAGAATCTCCAACACCGAAAAAAGTGTTTTTGCCAAAAAGCCAAATTCAGTTGTAATAAAGTTCCGATTTCGTGCTTTGTTTCATATATGTATGCAACAAAGGAGCTAGTGGTGATTCCATGGCTGATGCATGTGGCACATCAACAGTCTTTTTACATATACTATTGATTATTGAAAGTGTAATACAGATAATGATGAAGACATGTATAAAACTGAACTAATTTAAATTATACATTGGTGTCAATTTGTACAAACTTCATGACAGTCAGATAATCACCTTAATGCAACGTCAAGACAGATGTAAACAAACGACAAGTGAAGAAGTTACATCCATTTGACATGACTAGCCATCACTGTAACGGAACCATGTCTATATTTGTCCGGCTAATGGAATAGTCACATGCATTGTAACCTCATTCGTGCCAACCCAAACCACATCTGTACGCCTGTTTTCGGGCTTAGTGTCTTCGTTGCCACCTTTGCCCAGCCAAGCAGTCCCTCATACCATCTTACGATAAGTTCGTCGCATCGCAATCATTCACTCAACTAGGAGACGGAGTACGTGGAAATGTACATATTCCGGATTTGCTTCCACAATGATCATCAAGGATGTTGGAAGATCGTAGGTCCCCCGTATCACACCATTCTCACACAAATATCAAACCACTTTGTTGGTCATAGATATCTCACTATTGGTTTTCTGGCGCAAATTTAGCCACAAATGATTGCAAATTGAACAGATATGCGAATGCCTAGAGTGAAACGCATGAACGATTGTGAATTTGTCATGCTGGCAAGAGAAGTGAAGGGTAAAATCAATATAATGTAATCTCAAATTGATCAAATTTAGCTCGTAAGCACCAAACGTAGCCTAACCTGCGTGGGCCCAGCTTCCTTTCGTCGCACTCCTTCAATGCTGTACTGGCTTGTGTGATTTTGCTTCATTTCATTTCACGACAATACCACAACAGTCATGACATGATACCTGGAGATGTCCCAAAATATACGTGCCTATCAACAGGGCGTAAACAGCCACGACATGATCCGTGGCGATGTTCCAATATTCGGCGTACATACAGGACGTACATTAGCCACGGCATGGCACGCAGAGGTGTCCCATCATACGTACAAACCCACACAGTATGCATTGCGAAAAAGCAAGAGTTTAAATCGCTTGGAATAGCCTCACAGTGCACTTAACCAAAGCACAGCTCAGTGCTGCGGTGCTCAACGGCAGGCTGGGAGTTGCGAAATATCACAGAACAGGCATTTCTCGTGCGCCTTCGACTCCACACGCCACCGCGGCTCCTCAGACCTCACCGGGGAGCCCCAGACCACAGCAGGAGTCTGCCAGCCCGACACAGACGCCCCGACCATCAGCCCAGAACGGCGGCTGGGTGTCACACCGGCCCCTGTCCTCTCGTCACAGCCAGCGTCATCGGAGGGCACGAGTAGCCTAGGGGTAAGTTGCTCGTCTCGCAATCGAAAGGCTGTGGGTTCGAGTATCACCTGTCGCTGCTCTTCGCCCGCGACCAATCGGCGTGAGAGATTGGCGACGCTACATGACTCAACGGTCGATGTGTCGTAAAACCAACAACCAACCGACCAGTGTCATCGAAGATCAGAGTGTCACGCGACGGTGGTACAACAACGTTGGCCCATTACCACCGAGCTTCCGGAAAGCCAGCTGCTGCGACACTGGCCTTTACCTTTGTCAGCCACGTGTCCAACTCTGAACTGCCACACCTGCTACGTACCAGAGACACAGAGGTGCATCGAAAGGCTGACCTGGAGGGTCTGGTCAATCTCCATGTGAGGTTCCAACTGTTGACAACTGCGAGCTACCTACCTCCTCTACACCTGCTACGTACCAGAGACACAGAGGTGCATCGAAAGGCTGACCTGGAGGGTCTGGTCAATCTCCATGTGAGGTTCCAACTGTTGACAACTGCGAGCTACCTACCCCTCTACACCGTACTCGGGGGGTTGGTCAATCTCCATGTGAGGTTCCAACTGTTGACAACTGCGAGCTACCTACCTCCTCTACACCTGCTACGTACCAGAGACACAGAGGTGCATCGAAAGGCTGACCTGGAGGGTCTGGTCAATCTCCATGTGAGGTTCCAACTGTTGACAACTGCGAGCTACCTACCTCCTCTACACCTGCGAGCTATATAAATTGAGACGACTTCAAAGTATATGGGAACTTGTATAAGTAGACGTTGTCTCAGCCGTCCGCTGGGTACACACACTGCGCTGCAGGTGAATGTTGTCTCAGTCGTCCGCTAGGTGGATGAGTGGAGATTAGAACTAATTGTATCCAGATGCAGTTTCACAGATCCGCTAGGTGGATGAGTGGAGATTATAACTAAATGTATCCAGATGCAGTTTCGTTCGTCAATCCTTGAAGCGTAAACCGATTCAATCTAGTTGCAAAAGCACGGAACTATTTGCAAGCATGTCAGAACCATTCGAGGTTTTGGTGTTATTCTAGACGGAAAACTTACTTTGTAAAGATCATATCAGGTCAACAATATCCAAAAACCAGCCACTCATCTGACTTGGCTTACGCTCAACAAGTGACAACTTCACAGTATGCAATCCCAACCTACGCTCTGTGCTACTCGACTGTTCGGTCAGGTGCAACAGCCACATAATCGGATTAGAGCGTGGCTGTGTTCTTGATGTGGTTGGCTTGCAACACGGGAGAGCCACTATAATCTCTGGATTACCAGGAACTAATGTCATTTTGTGGCATGCACCCACTGCGTGCGTGATATTTGCGGCCAAACCTTCTGATTGTGCATACATTCTAACAGCGCGACGTATGGCATCAGACATTCGAATTGTGTATCCAGTATCGCGGCGCAATGAACGAGGCAAGAATGCTGGGGCACTTGGCTCTGAATGTACCACATCATACTTGGAGAAGAGGGTCTACATCTGCTCTAAATCTCTGTTGGATGGTAGGATCCTTTTGTGAGCATTTTTATACGAGTAACTCGAAAGCGTAACGCCTTTGTTGCATTTTGATCTCATATATATATATATATATATATATATATATATATATATATATATATATATATATATATATATATATATATATATGTTAATTATAGCTGGTGTGAAAATACAGGTTAAAAATTTTCGGCATCCAGCGCCTGGTTTTCTTCTGGTTTGCGACGTTCGCGCATTATCCATGTGTTTTGTCAGCAAGAACAAACAACCAAAATTCGGAACATAATTTGTTTCGATGCATGGAATTATATAGTAGCTATTAATAATAGTGTTCATCATGTGTCATCATATGTGTATGCCTAGGTGTCGCCGATAACTGCGTTGATACTTGTTGGTGATTCAATGTTCATAAACAATAAGCAATAAGCCAACCGACTTAGATGTCCTTGTCAAGCATGACATGTCAACTTGTTCAAAGATGGTATAGTTGAATCAGGAGAATAGTGGATGTACATTCTCAAGCTGTGGATACACATGCATCAAACAACATTGGAGAGATTTCAACGGAATGGTTGGTTTGTAGATTTGCGAACTCATCATTAGAGTCATGACTGCCCTTAAATACATAAATTAGAAACATTGACGTGCATTTCTACTTCCACAATGGTGCCCCAATCCGACATTATGCACACCGGTAGGGACAAATTTTTACGGTCGCAATTTTTCCGAGAGTCTCCACATCCGGCGGCGATCAGTCGTCCCTGCGACCCAGTCAACCCTTGGTCTCTGCTCTCAAGCCAATGACCCTTGACCCCTCATGCGAGACCAATGATACCCGACGTCTGATCTAACACCAGCGATCTCTGACTTTCGATCAGAAGCCAGAAGCCCTTGACCTCTTACTTGACACTGGTAATCCCTGACTTCTAATTCGATACCGGTCTCCCCTGACCTCCGATTCGACACCGGCCTCCCCTGACCTCCGATTCGACACTAGTCTCTCCTAACCTCCGATTCGACACCGGTTTTCTCTGACCTCTGATTCGACACCGGCCTCCCCTGACCTCCGATTCGACACCGGTTTTCTCTGACCTCTGATTCGATACCGGTCTCTCCTAACCTTTGATTCGACACCGGTTTTCTCTGACCTCTGATTCGACACGGGTCCCCCCCCCCCCTAACCTCCGCTCCTATTCAATGTCATCAGCGGCCAGTCCAGACCCAACACGGCGCTGCTCATCAGACAGGTGGCAGCACCACCGCCAAAAACTGCTCGCCAGGTGACTGACCTGTCAAGCGAACGCGCCGGCATTCGGTTCGGGCGGATATGCCTTGTTTCTGCTTTTTCGTTGGTTGGTATATTGGTCTGATGCTTCTGAACCACCTTTTCAGGCACAAGTGTGGTAGTTGTCGCATACCAAGATGCTTTTCTACCTAAAGTGAAATTTTTGTTCAACTCCGAGCTTCTTCTTCCGATTGGGGAGTTATTATTAACAGTATGTTTCGCGTTCAGCAACTCAAAGGCGCAATGCTCAATATTTTATATCTATTATTTCTTTCCTTATAATGCAATTAGTTCGAAATGTTGCGGAGAAGGCTTCACATAATGCCGCCCCGGTAGCTCAGTGTGTTAGAGCGCTGGCCTGCGCTGGCCTCCCCTGTCCTGGCAACACAGGGTTCGAGTCGCTTCATGCGCTCGCATTTAGCCCCGGGCTGGGAGGGTCAGGTGGCAGCTGGCTCGATAAGGTCTTGGACGAGCACCCGGGCGGCAGTGTCGGTGCATTGACGGTGCATTAAACTTTCGATCAAAATTCTGCCGTTGAACAGGAATTCGTGGATCGGGTGGTGGGGCCAGGGTTCACGCAACAAGCTCTGCTTAGCAATAGAACCCTGGTTCATAAAGCCACCCCAGCAACAACTCGGAACAAATCAATGTCAGGTGCTAAGTACAAGCTTGTTGCGCTGACATTGAACCCACCTGTCGATCTGGAAATTCCAGTTCTACAGCACAATTTTTTATTGAGAGCTTAGCGAACCCACATAGCAGGAACGACCCGCTGGTGTTCTCGCGCCGACCTTGTCTGGCCAGTTGCCAACTGGCCATCTAAGCAGGAGGCGTTCATATCGAGCTCGTGAAGCCACTCGAACCCGTTGTGCCAAAATGTGAAGATCTTTGCAGGCCAGCGCTCTGTCCACGAAGCGAACCAGGCAGCAAACACCTTTTAGGTGAAGAAATATATTATTTATTGTCTTATTAATGTATGAAATACACCTGAAATATAGTCGCTAAAATATTTCCTATGATTACTTAGGCATTTAGTTTGTTTGTTTATTAATCATGCGCTTTCCTTGGGGTGGTAGTAAGGGAGATTATTACTACATTATCGCATGCAGAAAATAACATTCGCTATTGCCTTCTGTGTTAACCAATTTTTGTTCTATTCGTCGCATAGCAATTTGATGACTCCTCCATTATGTGTTAATTATCATGCAACGTCCAGTTATTCGTTGGTTTTTCTATGTGGACCGTAACTCAAATCACTGACGATGCAAGTATTGACCTTTGCTTGATGAACTTGATGCATGATGATGCATGATGATGAAGAACTTGATGCAGGCTACAAAAGCATTACACCACTACAGTGATGTAATGCAGCGCAATATGCTGACAATATGCGTCTTTTACCAAGAGACTAAACCGGGTAAGATACAAATGCATAGGAAATGGTTCAATGCACGCATACACGCACGCGCGCACACACACACACACGCACACGACACACACACGCACACGCACACGTATACGCACACGCACACGCACACGCACGCACGCACGCACGCACGCACGCACGCACGCACTCTCACACACCCACACACACACACACACACGCACACGCACACACACTCATCGTTGACTTGTCGATGTCATTTGATCTGGCTATCGCACCCGGTTGGTGCAAATTAGTTGGTAATTTTTCCCCGACACTTCTCGAGAGTATGGCAATGCATTCGGCTCAGCTTTGGAACGATATAAATTTCCGGAGTGCCAGTCACACTGAACTTGACCAGATCAAAGTTGTGTGAGCAGGAAACTGTAGGATGACCCTGGCCCTAGAAAGTGTATTACACTAGCCCCATAAAGAATTACTTTGTTTTTGATGCTGCAATGCAACATATACACACACACACACCCATATATATATATACATATATATATGTGTGTGATTGTGTGGCATTAAATGTTGCTGGCTTTTCAAATACTTATACGTGGTTTCGATGCAAAAATGGCCTATGGCCCGGTTGCATTTTGTGACAAAATAATATAAACTAAAATCGTCTGATTGTAAAATAGTTGCATAGTACCTGCTTGAAGACATACTTTGTTCACACAGTAATCTGAATATGTCGCTTGCTATACAGTATACAATATATGGCCCATTCCACGACAAATCGACAAGTGGAAATGGCCAAATGAGCACCCAATATTTTATAGTTTGCTGAAAATATATGTGAGGGGTTAATTCATGCGCCGAATCAAGCTCAGCCATTTATAGAAAGATCAGGTTGGCGGTTAAGGAGTTATAGCCTCGCGCATTTTTTAGATGTCACCTAGCAAGGGTGTCTTTTGAAGTCTTTAACTCAATGAAGAACAATACGAAGTGTGCAAACGTATATACTGGTGAACTCACAATGACCCACAGCATCTTTTAGCTATTTCGACATTTTCGTTTATGGGACAAATTGAACCGAGACATCGTTGCCTAAGTTCACGTGATCTATTTTACGTTTTGAGACAATTGCAATCCGATTGGAAAAAGTGCAGAAATGAAGTTTAATGTCATAGGCTTCGCAGCAAATACATTTTTTAAGGTTTTGCTCCTAAAGCTGGACATATCCGTTCAAAATGAGGCTTGCATGGTTGTTTTTGCGCTAGTTTATCGTGGGCTGTATAAATATGTATTTATAACGGAATATTACTGAAATAAAAGGATTCTAACGTTCGTGGCACGTGATGGGATGATAATGTTAGTCATTTAACCCTGAATGTTGGCTTGCACAAGTGTTCAAACTCATGAGATCAAGGGCCAAACAAAATTGCAGAATTCTCTCCAAATTGTGGTAGTAGATTATTTATGAGTTACACCTTATCATTAATTACAAAGAGAGAGAGAGAGAGAGAGAGAGAGAGAGAGAGAGAGAGAGAGAGAGAGAGAGAGAGAGAGAGAGAGAGAGAGAGAGAGAGAAGTATGCACAATACAGCAATGACATTCCGATAACCAAGAAGCCATTCGCACGACCGTTTATTTCCTCGTGAAAAAAAAAGATTGTAGTGAAATATCAGGAAGGGCACAAACAAGGGGTGACGCCGTGTTTGCGTGTAGGCACGTGAACCCAGTGCTCACTGCTCACTCTCGCTGAATGTGCTGCCTGTGAAGCGAGGAAACTTCTAAGGGTGTGGGCGCAGTTAAGGTGGAAGTGAAGCTATTTTATTGGTCGGATCTGATCAGCCGGATGCGTCTCGGCATGACCGACCGTATCACGGTACGACATGTTGGTGGAACCAAAAGTAGAGTTCAGAAAAGGCTTGCTTCAGAAAATTTGTCCGAGGTATATGATCTATACAACCAGAACTCTGATAACCCTCGCACCGGCTTCTTGACCTTTGCTGCCGTTCGTCCGAAGCATTGCTTCTTGGCAGGCGGCAGTGGGACGCACTCGGTGTGCATGTGCACTTATCATCAAAACCCAAAACTGCTCATATCGGCTCTCGGCTTTGCCGGTCTCAAATACCGTAACCTCCTCGACCACGCTACATGTGGCACGGAAAACCGTGATTGCATGATGCACAACTGTGAGGACTGCCCTGGTAAAGTCGGGGTGATGAACTTGCTCAGGATTATCCTCATAGGCAAATTAGAAAAGAGCGAAGGTGATTTAGCCATGGATGATGACATGGATGATGAGATTAGGTATTAGCAGCAGGTGAGCACGCATCGCTGCACACTCGTAGAATTAAACCGGAACAAATAGGAAAGCATGCGATATTTAAGCCAGCAAACCGTTAAGCTGACCAGCTACCTTGTGGCTTACAAACAAGGTCAGCACTTTATCTACGTAAAGGCGCCTTTATAAGGCGCCTTTACTTAAGTATTTTCATCGAGAGATAGAGTGTTATTTGACCCATTCACTTGTCGGTTTGTTGTGGAATAGACCACACACCACAATTCGGAGACCTTTCTGCATCGGTTTAGCCCTTGACCTCACGAGTTAGAACACTTGTGGAACACAACACTGAAGATCAGATGTCTAATGTTATCATCCTATCACTGCCACGAACAACAAAAGGTTTGTATTTCAGTAATATACTGTTCTAAGCTAATATTAAAACAGGCAATGATATTCCAGCACGAAAACTGCCATAAATGCCCAATTTTGAATGTGTATGTATATTTTTAGGGGAATCCTCTATTTCATATATCTTCTACTTCAAAAGATAAAATATCGAACTTCATTTTGCACTTTTCCAAATGGCATTATGCCTGTCACGATAGTTAACATAAATCACGTGACCGTAGGTCACTATGTCACGATTTTAAATGGCCCATGACCAAACTTCCGAAATATCCAAGAGAAGCAGTGGATTATTGTGAGTTGAACAATGCACACTTCTGCCCGATTCGAATTGTTCCCTGTTGTATTAAGGACCCCGAAAGGCACCCTTATTTTGTGGCATCTCAGAAATGCCAGAACCTATAACTCCTCGACCATTGTCCTGATCTTCCTAAAAGGGCACAGCTGGATTCGGTGCATCAGATAACTACATACAAATATTTTCATCGCAATATAAAATATCGGGTGGTATGCCATTGTCGATTTGTCGTGGAATGGGCCAAACATGACAATAATAATCATACAGCATGTGACCTGTGCCGAACAACTTGGGTTTCTCAGTGAAGCCGATGCCATTTAATCAAGTAATTCACCGATTTGTCCATCGACCTGAGTTAAATTAGTAATCGCCGCCCCGATAGCTCAGCTTGTGTGAGCGCTGGCCTGTGCTGGTCTACCCTGTCCTGACACGACAGAGATCGAGTCGTTTTACGCGCTCGCATTTAGCCCCCGACTGGGTTGGTCAGCATGCAACTGACCCGATAAGGTCGAGAGTGAGCTCCCGGAGTGGCCTTGTTTGTTTGTTTATTGGTTGGTTCACGACACACTTTCTGCACATTCACGGCTAATGGCGCCGTCCACACTGTTTCGCCGGTGGGCTGCGGGATTGGGAAATGTCCTGAGTGGCGCTAGAGTCGAACCCAGGACCTTTGGTAGCCAGAGACCAACACCTTAACCACTCGGCCATCCCCGCCCCCCGGAGTGGCCTTGTCGGTGCGCTGACGGCACGTTAAACCAAGTTTATACCGTAGAACTGGAATTCACTAATCGAGTGGTGCGCCCAGTGTTCAGGCAACACGCTCTGCTTAACAATAGAATCCTGGACGATAAAGCCACACAAACAAAAATTTTAACTAAGTTTCTATGTCCAAATTTTGCAAGTTCTACCATTGTTTGAGGGCAAGGGAATGTGTCGTTGGCATCATAAACTCCCCTCTCATCTTGCTGCATTATTTGCGACCGAGCTCCTTCCACACTTTCTAGCTCATTCTGTGCTGCCAGAGTCTGTAATCCATAGCGATTAATTGTTGCTCGTCCACAAAAGTCCAGTAGTAACCTGCTCACTGAACTGTCAGTCCGACTGAGGCATGCAGGACATGAACAGCGTATGCCCATGCTTGTTTCACTTCATGGTTGCAGGGCAAGTCGCTACGTGACGACTGCAATCAAGCACATTTATATGGTTGGGGCTTATATTACTTACTTATACGCTGGGAAATTTATATGATGTGACTAGTGTGACTAGTCTGATGTGACTAGTGTGACTAGTTTGATGTGACTTGTGCTGACAGTCTGATGTGACTAGTGTGACTAGTGTGACTAGTGCTGACAGTCTGATGATTGACATGTCTTCTATGAAAATGTGTGCATCGATCGGACGAGCTTGAAGCTCGAGTTCGCTGGACAGTCTGAAGATTGGGCTTCACTGGACAGACAGCCTGAAGATGGGTTCACTGGATGACTGACTAGTCGATAGCAGAGGGTCGGTTTGGTCTGCTGGATAAAGGCAGACGTTGCGCAATACTGTACTGTTCCGAGGTACAATACAATGCTGGATACAATGCTGGACCTCGCCGGCAATAAATGTTGCTCCAACGTGTCCATTTGATTATGATATATTTCCGAAAGCATTTAAACAATTATGGTCAGCAATTAGTGTTAGGTGCATTTTCCTCACAGCTGCATTCATTTTCTTCTTTCGTATACTGCTTCACGTGTAACTGTTCTACTTACATCCCCAGCTGCTTCCTAAGAAGTGCACTTGAACTTGGTTCGCTAATTCGATACGCATTTTCAAAATGAGGATGGGCACCGATCTCGTTCAATGATTTGTACATCAATATGGTGCCTATTAATACGCCCGGTGAACTTCTCGACATGTGGTTGGCGGGTCGTATTCCAAAACCAGGCCATGGTCTCGGAATGTCCATGGTTTCCCAGACGTAGACGTGTTCGCACGATCATAACCCAAGTTAAATGGACCTTTTTGAATCTGTTGCAGTTAGCCTTTTGCATTGAAAAAGGAGAGGTGCAAAGTATGTCGCTGAAACCGGGCCAAGGTGCCGATGTTGTATGAGCTGTCACCGACCTTGGCTCCACAATCTATTTGCAGCACCTCTTTTTAAAAACGTCAGCCAAGCAGTGTCTTTGGTGCACCGCCACCAGTGGCCGAGACAATGGCATGGTCTGCCCGGAGAAAAACCGCCTGCGAAAATTGTGTGTGCGCTTCGCGAAATATTTTATTACATAAAGCCAGCACGGGACCGCTAAACGAGAAACATTCCAGCGCCGCATAGCACTTCCAACCGACCATTGTAAAATACTTCCCTGGTGAACTGATCCCTTCACCCTTGCGCCATACCATGTCTGTAAGCCTGACAATGTCACATTCCTGATAAACAAGCAAACACAAATGTTGTGGGACACCGGTACGCTTCACCGCACAAATCCGCCACAAAGTTGGCGGACACTGATCAAAGCTGAACATCACTTATTAACTACACTCCATGCACATCGAAAGTATAGAACTCTGAATGGAGCACAATGTGGCAATCACCTACACGGTATGTGACCTCGGGGCAATGGGGTCGGTGCGTGACGGGAAGATGCGTGACCTCGGGAAAACAGGGGAGGTATGTGACCTCGGGACGAGGACGGTGTGTGGCAGGAAGAAGTATGACCTCGCACAGCGGAGTGATGACTAATTTGAGTTTAGGGGCGCATCAACTGCCAAGGTCATGTTGCTCCTATAACTGTGTTTACGTGCTCCATGCTCCTACAATAGTCAGTAAGAAATGATCCTCAGTAGCGGCGATATATAAGGTATCAAAATGTGTTTATCAAAATATGAGTCGGTTAGTTATTGGGGTTTATGGGTGCATCGGGTGTGACCTCGGGACAACGGGGTCGGTGGTGACGGAAAGATGCATGACCTCGGGACAATAGAAGTGTGTGGCCTCGGGACAACAGGGGAGGTGCGTGACCTCGGGACAACAGGGGAAGTGTGTTGTCAGTCGACTCACTGCCCTGAACGTTGCCGAGGTCTGGCGTCGCACTAGACACGTACAAAACATCGGCTACGGCAAGCTTCACTCACACATCAGGAGATGGCGCCCTGTAGAAAATTTAAACAAAGATACGCAGTACACCCATCACTACATTACTGAATCGATTTGCAGAACGGACATTTGGCACTCGCTCAGAGAGACACGAAAGCGCGCAATACCGTCCTCTTACAGGGCGCTTCGACCCGCCCTGAATCACTCGCGCCCAGAAATTCCGTCATAAGCAACTAATCTGAAGGCATTTGATGGATACGGATACTCCGAACCCATCACCAGATCGCGGTGCATTGCGCCGGCACACGTCGCAGTGGCGGCTGGACGTGATGCCACTGTGGTGCCGTCGTCTAGAGTGCCCGGCCGACGCACGAGCCTGTGACATTTGTGGCGCGACCGTGGACACTAGACACCGCCCGGCACAGTCACACAGGGAGAGAGAGTACAACATAATATCAGCTGATCTACCGGCCGCGGGCCCAAACACACGCGCTCACCAGCGAAAGACTTCAGACGACCGAGTACAGGTGCGGCGACCGCAGCCAATCTTTGGTAGGAACATGGTGACGTATTGTGCACTGATGAATGCAAGCACGATAATAAATACGCATAGCTGTGCAAGTAGACATGTAAAAGCCCTGTCACCGATCCTTCACAACATTCTACTTAAAAATAGCCGTTCACTTCAATGTAGTGATGCCAAGCTCAGGTTGGTCGAACTCTCGAGTGATGAACAAATCACTGACCAGTGACTATTGGCCAATAACAACAACTGCTACCGATCAGTGATAGCGACTGACGGACCTGTCACTGGCCAGTGACCGGTGAACACCAACAGCGTCTGACGGAGCTGTCACTGGCCAGTGACCGGTGAACACCAACAGGGTCTGACGGAGCTGTCACTGGCCAGTGACCAGTGAACACCAAGAGCGTCTGACGGACCTGTCACTGGCCAGTGACCGGTGAACACCAACAGCGTCTGACGGAGCTGTCACTGGCCAGTGACCAGTGAACACCAAGAGCGTCTGACGGACCTGTCACTGGCCAGTGACCGGTGAACACCAACAGTGTCTGACGGAGCTGTCACTGGCCAGTGACCGGTGAACACCAACAGTGTCTGACGGAACTGTCACTGGCCAGTGACCGGTGAACACCAACAGTGTCTGACGGAGCTGTCACTGGCCAGTGACCGGTGAACACCAACAGCGTCTGAGGATTTGCCCCAGCGGATAAGCAGATCCTCCCACCAAATCCAGCAGCAGGCGATATCACAGACTGAACACTCAGCGCTATAGTAGCCACAGCCACAGACAGACGTGCTGAACACACGGTGCTACAGTAGCCACAGACAGGCATGCTGAACACACAGTGCTACAGTAGCCACAGACAGACACGCTGAGCACACAGTGCTACAGTAGCCACAGACAGACACGCTGAACACACAGTGCTACAGTAGCCACATACAGGCATGCTGAACACACAGCGCTACAGTAGCCACAGACAGGCATGCTGAACACACAGTGCTACAGTATCCACAGACATGCTGAACACACAGCGCTACAGTATCCACAGACAGGCATGCTGAACACACAGCGTTACAGTATCCACAGACAGGCATGCTGAACACACAGTGCTACAGTAGCCACAGACAGACATACTGAACACACAGCGTTACAGTATCCACAGACAGACATGCTGAACACACAGCGCTACAGTAGCCACAGACATGCTGAACACGCAGTGCTACAGTAGCCACAGACAGGCATGCTGAACACACAGCGCTACAGTAGCCACAGACTGGTATGCTGAACACACAGCGCTACAGTAGCCACAGACAGGCACGCTGAACACACGGTGCTACAGCAGCCACAGACATGCTGAACACGCTCAACATACCCGCCAGGGTCAGCGCCGAGTCAGGTGCTGCCACCCCATACAACAGACAGCCGCCTCCATGGTCTACTCGTCAGCGAATGCCCGAACCGCTGGGCAGCGGCGCCCCAGTAACAACTACAAAATATACAACGACGACCCTCTACGGGTCGCAGCTCGTGCTTCACCACAAAGCGGAGTATCGAAGTGTCGCGTGGCGGCGAAAGCAGCGGTAGATGAGATGGGACAATGTGACGACGCGGCTCCGTCCGTCCGACTCGGTCATGAGGTGTTCAGGTGAACGGACCCAGACGGCCGGGTCACCTGGCGAGTCGCGCCGCCCCTGGGCTCCGGCATCCCAGTGAGTGTGTGGTAGGCGCTCAGCTGTCGCTGTTGTAGCTGAAGCCGGACATGTCCTGCGAGAGCCGGCCGCCCTGCAATTCCTCGGCCAGCGCGTCCAAAATCTCCAGCAGCAGCTCCCGGCTGAGGGTGCGCATCCGCGGCAGCCGCGCCACCTGTCAAGTAAAACAACAAGCTCAAGTGCAGATACCGACCGCACACGAAATATACGGTGGAATGTGAACTGATTTAATCCAAGCTGCTTGTATCAAATCGATTGCACTGCCATAAATGGATCGAGCATCATTCGCGATTCATGGGTTTTATATTCCAATTCCGGAGGCGGTTAGTTTGATTCCAAGCGAAGCGTGCAGACAGGAATTTTTCGTGGTCCGTATGTGTGTGAATTCTGCCAGGATGTTCTTTTAACATGTGGGTAGACGAAATTCAAAGGATTCCGATATTTGAAGCAAAGAGTATCTATTGAAATATTCCCTTTGCTACGTTGCTGTCCTAAGCTAATCCTCAAAATTCGTCGTTATAATCTGCCTCCAGGAAATGAAGTTCTGCTCGGAAGGTGGCTGAATAAAACCAGTGGATGAATGAATGAATGAATGAAAGAAAAATGGAAATCGATGGAAATCAATGCAAATTAATGAAAATGTCTTCTGAATAATCACTGGGCGGGCAATTTTTTATCCAATCAAAGACACCTACTCTGGGAAAAAGACATCTTTCTCAAGAGCAACGGGACAACTTGGCGGGGCAGGGGAAAATGGTGCAACGTCTGGGTGGGACAACCAGAGCGCTGCGGGTGAATACGGGAGGAGGCAGTGGGGGCCTGTGCCCACCCACCTACCTCCTCGTGGAAAGGCACTCTAACCGGGAGCAGGTGCGTCTCTGGTGAGGCACGAGTGCACCCCCGCTCGCTCAACATATTGTTCGGTCAAAGGTCCTCCGGAAGCTTTCTCAGTGGATTATCCGAGGCAATGGCTGACATCCTGGCGAATGCACCTGCCCCGCCCATTGCCACCTAACTCACGTGCTTTAGAAACACCCGGAATGAGAGTGTACTGACCTTTGTGAAGCACTGCACGATCAGACGGAGAGCGTATTTCTTCATGTCCAACGCCTGGATCCTGTCAGCCGCCTCCAGGATCTGGATGACGTTGTCCGAAGTGACGTTCATCTCAAGATTCTGCTTACAGAACGCCTGCCGACAACACCCAGAGCTGTACGGCGTCTGATGTCACCGTCAACATCATCCAGAGTTATACAGCACCGACGCGTCGCTGTCGACATCAGCCAGGGTTATACGGCACCGAGGCGTCGCTGTCGACATCACCCAGAGTTATACGGCACAGAGGCGCCGCTGTCAAAATCGCCCAGGGTTATATGGCACCGAGGCGCCGCTGTCGACACCACCCAGAACTATACGGCACCGAGGCGCCGCTGTCGACACCACCCAGAACTATACGGCACCGAGGCGCCGCTGTCGACACCACCCAGAACTATACGGCACCGAGGCGCCGCTGTCGACACCACCCAGATTCATACGACGCAGTGTCGCCGCCGTCGCACCAATTGTCTGGCGGATACAGGGTCACTGGGGGTATGCCCCCCCCCCACCGGAAGGTGGCGCCCCTTCTGGAAAGCTCTCGAACGCACAACAACCACTGGGATTTTTTCCAGCCAGAAGTCCCCGGAGAGGAATGGCCGTCCCTCGGAAGAAAAAGACCCCTTCAATGTGCTCGAGTGAAGCCCCACCACCCGCGTCACAGATTTCCAGCCAAAGGCCGGGTACTTTCGCAATGGCCCCCGTTCAGTCAAGTACCTCCACTCCCATGACAATTCCTGGGTCCGCCCCTAGCACTGCGCAATGTGTTTGGTCCGAGTGGGAACCAAGCCACGGTGCAGCAGCCTTGGCTGTATAATAGGTGGTTATGATCTACAAACGGTGTGATGACTTCAAACTGGCAGAGTAAGGTTAGAAAGTTATGCAGTGTTGAAGCTTAATAAGAACCACAGGGGCCACTTGAGATATGCCTACAGAGGGAATGTGCCATGGGACGAGAAAAAGAGACTGAAACCGTCGAATCAATGTCATGTGCCTAGTGCTAAAAAACTGTTTCCCATTGTGTTGCCATGGCTAATCTCCTCAACATCACGTGCCCGAAAGCCAATTATGCGTCCACCGCAAGGTGCGCCTGCCACCGGCATAAAAGTCCCTTTTATAAGCATAATACAATATGCCTAGTGACATCAGTCCAACCCCATTAGTCCGGTGGCGAAGCCATAATTTTCACAGGGGTGGAGCAATTATGTCCTGGAGTGGCGTCATTTCTCCGGAGGAGAAGACGAAGAAATTGGCACATGCCACATCTCTATCGGGAGAGGGAAGCGTGCCTCTAGTTTTCCCTTGGTCCGCCAGTGCATTTACTCTAATCCTGTACTCTAATTCATGTTCTCCTACTGCACATGTTATAATTCTTAACGATTATTGGGCCTAATAGATGTATCTACTCGATTGTTAATGCCTTACACGATGGACTCCCCGCTACATCACTGGGCAGCCCACTCCATGGGTCAAGCACTCTTTAACTGAAACTGGCTGGGGTTCAACTGGTCACTCCTACACCTTGACTTGTCCATCTTGAATCGATGACCACTATATGATTCCCTAAATTACATCGATGGTGGTTGATTCTCCGTGGCGGTGGTGGCACGGAAAGTTTTCGCGCGCACCTTTTCTCACCCTTAAATGTGAGCGGTAGGTTGCAAGCTATACGCGAGAGTGGAGATATGGAGAGTTAGGCTTTACGCTACCACAGGCGGATCCACGATCTTTTATGGGGAGGGAACCACTGGTGCGGAGGGCAGAAATGTTCAGTTTTAGCGAAGCTAACGAAACCAAACCTCACCGAACCTAGCGCAACCTCATTTTTCATCATGTCCTTCCAAAACATTTCCAAAAATATCAACCCGTGATGGCTACCGTTACGTCCCCGGGACGCCCGCCTGCCCCCAAGCTGCACACGGTCCCGGAACCACAGTTGATGTGACGTCAAGCGGTTTCCGTCAGGCGGTCAGGGGTCCCCGCCGGTCGGCCCGCATTCCGATATGCCCGGCCGCCCTCAGGCTGGCATTCGAATGACAAAGACAAACTATATGCAATTGCGTTTTCTGCCAAGATAACGTATGTACGATTTGCATTCCGGACTGGAGATGGTAAATGCTTCCTCAAAAATAATCAAAATTGTATCAGCAAAACTGTCGATATCCCCAAAATGATCATATGGACTCTCGGAATATGCCAAGAGGTGGCGTTTGCCACGAAAAAAAAACTCAACGAATGAAGAGCTTGGCTTGACAAGAGACAGCTTGGCATATGTATGTAGACATGTGTATATATATATATATGTATGTAAAGATATGTGCATGCATGCATGCATGCATGTGCGAAGGCATATATAAACATATAATGGCCAGAAAGAAGCACAATTGTCATTTGCACCCGCACCAAAATCATGGTTGTGCACACATCGGGCAGCTGATCTCGACCGTTGAGCGGTCCAGCTGGTGCAGCTGGTGCTGCAGCCGTCAGCCAGACGGAGCCGACAGTGAGTCGGACAGGGTGTCAGGCGATCCGGTGCGGGGCGACAGGGCAGCGGCAGCGCGGCCAGACCAGGGGTGGAATTGCAGTCAGGTGTGGAGCCGCGTCCTGTCGGCCGTCGCACCGGCCGCCACACGGTCGATCAGCCGGCACAAGTTGCTGGGATTGTCGGCCTTACTATCGGTGTCGCGACCGGCCACGGCGGCACGGTCTGTGCGCAGTAAACGTAGACGACTCCCCCTCTTTATTGGGGCCTGCACGTGCGCCCAAGTTACAAAACGCCGGCCGCAGGTTTCACTTGTTCCGGACGTACGCACAGAGAGAGATGAGGATAGGTTGGCGACGTCCGGTGTATAGGCCATCGCTGGAGTAGCCAGAGAAGCACCGTAGTTCCCCCGGCTCCCCCTCCCCCGAAGTGACCGACTCGTCCGGGGTCGAACCATCGCTGGGGTAGCCAGAGAAGCGCCGCAGCTCCCGCCCCCCCCCCCCAGTGAGTAATTCGGCGGCACAATTTCCATAGGTCAGGAGATATCCGATATCTAAAACATTTTATTCATGCATCACTTCAACACAACCGTAGCACATGTAGATATCCGAATCTGGCATTGTTGAACAAAGCGGAAAACATTATCTTGTAGCCACCATACATAAGTTGAGCCTTGAGATTCACCACTGATAAAACCATAAGGAAGCACAGCATTACGACGCTTACTCACGTTGGATTATCGTCTCATTTGCCTGACCAGGAGACAGTTGATGACCATGACCCATGACGTATCTGGAGATGGTCAACGAACCTACCTGACCCGGACCTCGTCGATGCTCCAGCTGGCCTGCGGTCAATTGGTGACCATAGTTGACCCGGAGTCGGGTGATGGTCCAGACTGACCTGGAGTCCGCTGGCGTTCCGACTGGCCTGCCGTCAATTGGTTAATTGATCCGGGGTGGGTTGGATGACCTCAACTGCCCCGGACTGGTGTAATGACCCTGACTAATCTGCCGTCGGCTGATGACCTTAGCTGCCCCGAACCCGTGTAATGGCCCTGACTAGCCTGTAGCCAGCTGATGACCTTAACTGCCGCCGACTCGTGTAATGGCCTCGGGTGACCTGCAGCCGGCTGATGACCTTAACTGCCGCGGACAAATGTAATGGCCCTGACTGACCTATCGTCGGCTGATGACCTTATCTGACCCGGCGTTAGGTCACGCCCTCGACTGACCTGCAGCCGGTTGTTGGTGAAGCCGTAGAAGCAGGGCGCCGAGAACAGGTAGAGCGAGTCCTCGGGCGGCATGTTGGTCTCGCCGTAGTAGATGTAGCGCAGCAGCGAGTCAAAGGCCTGGCGCGACGGCACGCAGTCCCCGATGGAGATCTGAAACGGACCCGGCGTCACCCGCACAGATCTGAAACGGACCCGGCGTCACCCTCACAGATCTGAAACGGACCCGGCGTCACACTCACAGATCTGAAACGGACCCGGCGTCACACTCACAGATCTGAAACGGACCCGGCGTCACACTCACAGATCTGAAACGGACCCGGCGTCACACTCACAGATCTGAAACGGACCCGGCGTCACACTCACAGATCTGAAACACCCGGCGTCCCCCACACCACAGAAACGGACCCGGCTCACACCACAGGTCAAACACCCGGCTCACACCACAGGTCGAAACGACCCGGCGCACCCCACAAATGAAACACCCGGCGTCACCCCACAATCGAAACGGACCCGGCGTCACACTCACAGATCTGAAACGGACCCGGCGTCACACTCACAGATCTGAAACGGACCCGGCGCACACTCACAGATCTGAAACGGACCGGCGTCACACTCACAGATCTGAAACGGACCCGGCGTCACCCTCACAGATCTGAACTGGACCCGGCGTCACCCGCACAGATCTGAAACGGACCCGGCGTCACCCTCACAGATCTGAAACGGACCCGGCGTCACACTCACAGATCTGAAACGGACCCGGCGTCACACTCACAAATCTGAAACGGACCCGGCGTCACACTCGCAGGTCTGAAACGGACCCGGCGTCACACTCACAAATCTGAAACGGACCCAGCGTCACACTTACAAATCTGAAACGGACCCGGCGTCACACTCACAGGTCTGAAACGGACCCGGCCACCGACAGTCCCCGATGCAGATATAAAACTGACCCGGCGTCACCCTCACAGGTCGGGGACTGGAGCCGGCGACCGACAGTCACCGATGGAGATCTGAAACGGACGAGGCGTGACACTCAGATCTGAAACTGACCCGGCGTCACTCTCACAGATCTGAAACGGACCCGGCGACGCCCTGACGTATCTGGAACTGGAGCCGGCGACACACCCTCACCCAGCATCGTGCCCAGTATCCGTCCCACCTGGCGTCGCCGTCAGTACCGGCTCCACCAAGCGTCACTCCTAGTCAGTACCCGGCAAACACATCACCCCAATAGTCAGTATCCCGCCAAACATTACCCCCAGTGCCAGGCCAATCCACTACATCAGGTACAGCATAGTACCCAGCCAATCCAACGCTACCCTCAATAGACCCTCTCAGGGATCTGAGGGACGGCTCCGCTCACCAAACATCACCACACTAGTCAGTACCCCCGCCCACACCCACACATCAACCCAGCAGTCCAGCCCATCGCCACCCTCAATATCCAATTTCTTACCGTGATGTGTCGGATATTGAATACCGTGTAATAGGGTGTGTCACCAATCGCAGTGCAAGGTGCCCCTATGATTTTATCATGCCCTGTCCATATAGAAACAGCGTGGCACTATTCATTCCCTCTGAATTTTAACCCCCATCTAGCTCCAAGCGAGAAAAGTTCGGCCGATCTGCTAACACTAGCGACACTAGCGCCACCATAGCGGGAAAACCGTGAACTAGCGAGCAGTTCGCGGCGCTCGCATCCACTTCTCACTGACAAATAAGTCTGTTTGATTCTCTGTTTGGTTTATTGAAGAAAGTATATCAATACTAGGCTCAGATTTACACAACTTACGTAGCAATAATTTGCTTCAGACGGAATCGAATGGGGATAGGGAGGGCTGCAGCAGGAGGTGGCTTCGCATATCGGACCAGACAAGACATTTGCTTTGCATTCCTTAAAAATGCCGCGTCTTAGATACAATGCCAACAAGACAAGCTTTCTTCAACCACAACACAATACTCTGTGCCATATCTGACATACAAAGCAATCATCTGGCGACTTTCTTTATCTGGCACTTGATCTTTAGCGCGTCCCGACGATGGAGTGAAATGAGTCACGTATTCTCCCCCAGGCTCAGCTACAACGGCAATGTGCTCTTCAGAACACTCTGTGGATCGGCCGGTGTTAGTGTGGGGATCCTTTCGCCCGTCGAAATACAGAGACTGCAAGGCACTGCCATGCCTCTTGTCGGACCTGGCCTCAGCCGAGGTTCGTCGCACCCTGACTCTCTCCCGCCAAACCTTTTTAGGGTCCAGCAGCAGTGTGGGATTTTCAGAAGAGGCCCTTCCGATGTCCAGCTGGAAAGCATTAATGACGGCAGCTACCGACCGGTTTGATAGGCCGAACCTGTCTGCAGCCAGCGCTGTATTTGTCAGCGTGTCACAATTTGCGACAAGCGGTTCGCCCGCCGAGACAGTTGCACTATCCTCCGAGACAGTCACACTGTCTGACTGACTGCCACTGGAAAAGTCAACTGAATCATGGGAGCTCTGATCGCCCATTGCGACGTCCGGCGTGTCAGACTGTCCGGCCTCGTTGCGACCGCTCTGGCTGTCATCACTGGGACCAGCGAGGCTCCCCGGTTGTAGCTGTCCCTCAGCTTGCCGTTGTCTCAGCCTTCTAGAAGTTGCAGTTTTACGTCGGGCACTTTCCCTGCGGTCGATGCCTCCCAGGAGCATCTTACGAGAGCGCCTCTGGTCTCTGAGAAAGCTGATCTCTTTTTCGGGCACTTTTCTTTCCCGAGGACATCTGCAATGGCGCAGATCTTCACATCGACATAGAGCTATGTCAAACAGACTTCCGAAATAGCTTCGAGCTTTCTCCGACGCCGAGCTTTTGGCTTCACGGTCCACCGTTTTGGTTTTATTGAGCTTCTTATACTGGCTGTAGCAGGCAGCGACCTTTCGCTGCACACCTTTTAACTGCATCGACGGGATGCCTTCGTCGTTCCAAATTTTCAATACCCGCTCAGCGACCGGCTTAAATATTTCAGCTGACAGCAATTTCGATCTCAAGTTGGGTTTTTGGTCATGTAATAGCCTAACATAGTTGATGACATCTTTGTTAGCGGGAAACTGATTGGCAGGTAGGTTCTTCGGAGGTCCGAGGCTGAAGTGTTTTGCCCGGCTTCGAAGGGACATCCTGAATGACGGATCAGGATCTGCAAATGACAGAAACTGGAATTAAAAAATGTATTCTAGTCATACGTTGTTCAATTATGAACGATTAACTAGCCGAGAGTTTCGAGGGTCTTCAGTGGCGGATGGATAAAATGCCCCATCGAGATGATGCCTCATAAGACATTATAGTTTCTAACACTATAAAAAAATCACCAACTGTAGGTATAGTTCCAGTCTCAATTCAAGAACTCAGGACTGCAATGCAGGGGAATGGGTCGGATGTCTTCACTCAGCGGGAATGTCATAGGTACTCCCAACAAAACTAAAAAATGTTACAGCCTGTACTTAGTTATTTGACCATATAAGTTATTACAGACTCAAACGCCGCAACGCTGGTCTGCGCTAGTCATATGTCACAAATCAGTGACGAATTGAAAATAGAACGCTGGCAACCACGCAGTTCGGTAGAGACGGCGGACGCGGAGAGGGGCAGAGGGGGCAGTTCCCCTCCCCAAATTTCCGACGAAGGACATTGGGGTACCGTGTCAGGCGACGGGCGCCTAAAACGAAATGCACTAAATTCGTTTTTTCTCGTTGTTTGTACCTAAGGGCGCCTTTCGGTAGACGGGTATGGGTGCGTCCTGAATTTCCCTACCCCTCAACCTAAAATGCCTTCGGCAGCCGCTGAGTTTGGAAGCCCTTAATTAACACCCTCTCCCCCACCCCACCCCACCCCTGAACACAAAACTAACCAATCGTTGAACTGACCTGTAAAAGACGGCACAGCGCACTTCGCCTCGCTCTGAGTCACTCAGCCGACTCCCACGCTCTCCGCCCGGCTGCGACCCTGTCTGGTAGGCAGCTACTCAACACCGCGAGATCAGGATCCACTTTCGTCAGTGTCATTTAACGTCAGTGTCATTTAACATCAGTGGTGCCAGTAGCGGATAACGCGAGCGAATCCTGTGCGATATCTGAGCCGGCTAGCACGCAGCCGCCGGTCGGAGCCAGACAATGGCGCTGCGTGCTGCTGCCTCAGATGACAGCTCTCTTGCGTCAAGCATTGGACCGAGCGAGGTGGGAACCTTCCGGATCAGGTGCCGAGAGACGGGATGCTCGATGACTCATTGTACGTATGTTTGGCAGCCACCGATAACATGGGTCTTGTTGCGAATCACGTGGGACGGCGGCGGTTCTGCGAATAGTGATTGCTTGTGCTCGGTAAGAGTGAGTTAAATACCTAGTTAAGAATGGGGTTAGATCAATATTAATCGTTTATTATGTGTTCCTTCGATGGCTTAGTCGACGAGGAGTCGGTACACGGTCAAATATTTCAGTTTTGTGACCTGGCGAGTGAAAGAGGCTCTGGAAACGATTGGGTGTCATTAGTTCATACGCTCTCCGCTATGGTGGCGCTAGTGTCGCTAGTGTTAGAAGATCGGCCGAACTTCTCTCGCTTGGAGCTAGATGGGGGTTAAAATTCAGAGGGAATGAATAGTGCCACGCTGTTTCTATATGAACAGGGCATGATAAAATCATAGGGGCACCTTGCATCGGTAAAAAAGTGCCTGAAGTGACACACCCTACAGTGTAACCCACCGTGTAACCCACCGGCCGCCGCCGCCTGCGAGTGAAATCTGCAGCGGGTGAAAAACCACATCCCAGCGGTCTCTGTGCGCGGTCAGTGGACCCAAGTGAGGAGAGTTCGCACTCCTGGCGGCCTTCTCAGCTGTCCACACAGCCTGGTAGCGTGGGTGAGGGAAGGGCATGTGCACCGGGAATCGCAGTCGGCGGTCCTTTGATGTCTGAACTTGGAGGGTGACAAAGGTCAGTCGAGAGGAGTGTTATCAGATAAACAACCGTGTGAAAGTTCAAGGATAGCTGGGTGGCGCCCTTATCAGCGTTGAAAACAGCTGGGGCGGTCCACGTGTCCTGACTTGCTTTTCACACCCGACAGAATATTCCTGGCTATACTAACGAATGACCCGAAGTCAATGGTTAATTGCTTAGTTGGGCTTTAGGGCGCATCGGTGTCCATGGTAATGTAGCGCCCATGCCCGAAGTCAATAACAATTGATACATTTGAATAGGTGTGTTGAATGGGTGGAAATGCAACCTCGCCCGAAACGGTGGTCGGTCTCGGCTGGATTCCACCAGCCGAGCCCCCGGTCGACCCCGGTTGACCTCGACTGACCGCGACTCACCTGCACAATGCCGTCCTCAGGCATAAACGAGCGGAACATGGCCTCGAAGTAGGAACAGCGCGCCGCCAGGATCGGCTTGTGGGCTGGGATGGTGTCTTCGTTCAGGACCAAGGTCAGGTCACAGAACTCGGCGCCGGACGTGCGCAGAAATGTCTCCATGTCCTGCAGCAGCGTGGTGCCTGGGGATCACCCAGCCAGCGTCACCTCGTGTACATATGCATATACACACACCGACAGACACAGACACACGCCGACAGATACAAACGCACACAGACACAGACACACGCCGACAGATACAAACGCACACACAGACACAGACACAGACACAGACACAGACACAGACACAGACACAGACACAGACACAGACACAGACACAGACACAGACACAGACACATACACATACACATACACAGACACAGACACAGACACAGACACAGACACAGACACAGACACAGACACAGACACAGACACAGACACAGACACAGACACAGACACAGACACAGACACAGACACAGAGACAGAGACAGAGACAGAGACAGAGACAGAGACAGAGACAGAGACAGAGACAGAGAAACAAACAGAGAGAACAAGGACAGACAACAACACACACACACACACACACACACACACACACACACACACACACACACACACACACACACACACACACACACACACACACACACACACACACACACACCGACAGACACACATAGTCATACACAGAAAGGCGCACATACACAGACACACACATATAGATGCAAACACACATACAGAGGCACACACAGGCAGGCGTACACAGACGGACACACATACAGATATACAGACGGATACACACATACAGAAGCATACACAAACAGGCACATAGATGGACACGCACAGATACACAAACGGAAATACAGACGGACATAGAGACACACAGACGAACACAGACAGACGACACAGAGGCATACAGAGACGAACACGACACAGACGGACGGCCACAGACGAACAGCCACAGTCGGATAGACACAAATGGACAGACACAGACGGACAGAAACAGGCGGACAGACACAGGCGGACACACACAGATACAGCGGGACACAGATGAACACAGAGAAGCACACAGCCACATACAGACGGACACAGACAGACACAGACGGACATATATACACATATAAACGGACACAGAGACACATATAGACAGACACAGAGACACACATAGGCGGACACAGGTACACATATAGACGGTCACAGAGACACATATAGACCGACGCAGACAGACCCAGACGGACACACACAGACAGATAAAGAGAGACACATATACAGACACAGGGAGACGGACAGGCACAGGGAGACAGACAGGCACAGGGAGACAGACAGGCACAGACAGACACCGACGGACACACACAGACCGATACATAGAAACACATACAGGCGGACATAGAGAGACAGCTAGAGAGACAGAAACATACAGCCACACGGAAAGACACGCACAGGCGGTCAGGAAGACATTCAGACATTCAGGCATTCAGACAGACAGACAGACAGACAGACAGACAGACAGACAGACAGACAGACAGACAGACAGACAGACAGACAGACAGACAGACAGACAGACATACAGACACAGTCATTCTGATGTTGTGTTGTGCACTACAGCAGGATTGCCCACTTCGTCCCATCTGTATGCAGGCACTGCCAGGTACGTGCCATCAATGGTGATGTCTTGTAGAGTTTGCATGTAGGCATGCTTGTGCGTGCTTGTAGGTGTGCTATACCTTTTTAGCAGTTGCGGAGGACTGCCAAAGACATCAGCTTTCGAACGCAACTCACCGTTGCTAGAGAGCACTGCTAATGCATCGCGTTTGCCACTAATCTACGGTGTGGGTCACAACACGAAGGTAAGCACTTCAAAGGTGACCATCGAGTCATCAATTTCCAGTTATCAGACACACGCAGAACATGTTAATTTTCCAGCCGCGAAAAGCATGCTGGTCTTCCGAAACACCAGAGTACAGCGAACATTAAAATCCTCTGAAACAGTTGAATAAAATGAAGCATTTACGACGATTGAATGGATTCGTAGTTATATTCCAATATTAATGACTTACGTCGGACGTGTCTGGTTGCGCCCGGCCAACTGTTTCAGCAAAAAACACCCTTGGGAATATGTGCTGGACTCGTGTGAACAATCTGAAGTTACGCTTAAGAAGTTCATTGCTTTGATTAGTCACCTGGCATCCAGTGTCGAACAGAAGCTGATAGCTTTGCCGCGTTTTCAGGTATACTGTAGCATGAAGACTGTGGTCTGAGCAGACCAGTCTACTGGTCTGCTCAGCTCACCACACCACTGCACTGCAGTGCCCATGCAGATTGTGGCCTTGGCAGACCAGTCTACTAGTCTGCTCAGTTCACTACAATACTACACTGCAGTACCCTGCAGTGTAGTATTGTCCCCTGCAGTGCACTGCAGTACCCTGCAGTGTAGCATTGTCCCCTGCACTACACTGCAGTACCCTACAGTACAGTGTTGTGCTTGTAATGTTATGACTGTGGGCGGCGCCCGGCCGTGCCTCGCCGCTACAGTCGGCGGCGGGTGACGCACTCTTGCCGGACATGTCGAACTGCGGGTCCGGCTGAGGTCGGGCCGCCGGCACCTGACGTCGCCGCACGATCTCCACCATCAGCGACTGCGCCAGCGACTCGAACTCGCCGCTCATCACAATCTCCGTGTAGTTGCTCTCCTTGACGATGAATCTGGCGAGAGAGTGGAGCCGGGTCACCTCGTCTGGCGGTCTCCATACCGGCGACACACTCACCGAACAGCGACCCCTATAGTCGATACTCTAAATACGGCACATCACCGGGCCGAGCGTCAGCAGTGGTAAGCCTCAGTGGGCATGCCACCGCTGAAGGGGTGCACTTTGCTTGCCGGGGTCCTTTTGGTCGTGTGTCTACCGAGGATAGTTTCGGAGACGCGTGGGCCCAAACTCACGGTTGAGGAATCGCCCACGCCGGAGCGCGGGTCAGGTCGCCTAACGGCTTGACCACGCACGCCCGACTGTTGTGTTAGGGTTAGATATTGGAGTTTACGGGCGCATCGACTGCATCGACCATGTGGCGCCCAATTCGTGTGACATAAATAAAAGTTTCTTTGCGGAACTTTCTACAGGACATCGGCGGGAACATTTACACACATTCGGCTCGCAGCTTTTCTTTATCGGAATGCTTAACCTACACATTTCGCAGCGTGTTCAGTTTTCACTGAAGTGTCTCGATCCCCACCCGCACATCGCGGACGCCGACCAAGGCTGAATCCGTCAGGATACCCATCACATCGAACACAGAGGTGAAGTCATCTTCAGCTTAACGACAAGATCAAATTATATCAAATCGTTCTCGATCGCGGTCAATCGTGGTCAGACAAACACTGTCTCTGACAATAGCGCTTGCCACAGGTAATATGGTCGTATGTGACGCAAGATATTGGACATCACATGTAGCAGCGGGTGGTGGGATGGATCGGCGCTATTGGACAACATCACACGTGGCTACGGGTGGTGGGATGGATCGGCGCTATTGGCCATCACGTGTAGCAGCGGGTGGTGGGATGGGATCGGCGCTATTGGACAACATCACATGTAGCTAAGGATGGTGGGATTGGATCGGCGCTGTTGGACATCACATGTAGCAGCGGGTGGTGGGATTGGATCGGCGCTATAAAGACATAAAGACATACAAGATTAGTGCAACTATGAGCCACAAGGGCCCTTCTTGGTTGCACTTTGTACACTGAACCATTTGCCCACCAAATATGTCAATCAGCCCTCCCTGTAATACTGAAAAGCAAGCCCTCTATTCTCATAATGATTGCTATCGGACAACATCACATGTAGCAGCAGGTGGTGGGATTGGATCGGCGCTATCGGACAACATCACATGTAGCAGCAGGTGGTGGGATTGGATCGGCGCTATCGGACAACATCACATGTAGCAGCAGGTGGTGGGATTGGATCGGCGCTATCGGACAACATCACATGTAGCAGCGGGTGGTGGGATTGGATCGGCGCTATTGGACAACATCACATGTAGCAGCGGGTGGTGGGATGGGATCGGCGCTATTGGACAGCATCACATGTAGCAGCGGGTGGTGGGATGGGATGGGCGCTATTGGACAACATCACATGTAGCAGCGAGTGATGGGATTGGATCGGCGCTATTGGACAACATCACATGTGGCAGCGGGTGGTGGGATGGATCGGCGCTATTGGACAACATCACATGTAGCAGCGGGTGGTGGGATGGGATTGGCGCTATTGGACAACATCACATGTAGCAGCGAGTGATGGGATGGGATGGGCGCTATTGGACAACATCACATGTAGCAGCGGGTGGTGGGATGGGATGGGCGCTATTGGACAACATCACATGTAGCAGCGAGTGATGGGATTGGATCGGCGCTATTGGACATCACATGTAGCAGCGGGTGGTGGGATGGGATTGGCGTCTGCGTGGCTGCCGGAAGGATCAGCCGACCATTCTGTCTATCAACTTCGTGTCACAGTGCCGTGTATCTGTTATGCAATTGCATCAGATTACATCGGAGGCTTCGGTAGACGACTGTGCGTATGTAACACCTTATGACGCAATGTATTGGACATCACATGTAGCAGGGGGTGGTGGGATGGAGCACAGGGTAGCTTAGCCACTCCAGCCGAGACGCGCTTCCGTGACGCTAGCGGGAAGCAGAGTATACACACAGAGACATGTCTCTCTGTGTATATACACAGAGACATCTTATACTCTGTCACCGAGGAGGGGCAATACCCGCAATCTATCGAACCATTTTGTGATTATATTTTCAATTAACATGCACAATTGATTCCTATTTATAGTCATGTTTAAATTCAAAATGTTTAACACAGCTCTTCGCAACAGTATATCGTAATTACACATCCTGCTTCCATGTTTCCCAGTCCATCCTCGACACGGTTTTGCTATATCACGTCATTGTTTGATATATTCCATCTTAAAGAATGGAATATATCAAATTCTTACCATCGCCACATACGGATCATTTGCGATCCATTTTCGATATTAACGACTATCGGAATGCGTGGAGCAACATACCTACACTCCACGGCTCCTTGCATAGCACTTCTGTTGAAATTGTGGTTGTGCACATACAAGTGGTGAAACGAGCCGTAATGCCCGAGTCAAACCCACATTTCCGGCCCAAACCCTGGTATGTTAATGTCCATAAACTTCACACGGGGTGAAGGCACCATGAATGACACTCGGTACGGTGGACGGAATCCGTCACTCACATAAGCTCCTGCGAACTAACGGGGCTACCGGCACGGGACTTAAGGGCGCGCGGGGTGAGAGGAAATCCACAGGACGAGATCGCTGAATTAGAAGATTATTTCCTCGATTATATTATGAAGCTAAGTATTAAGCTAAGACATTCCGTGAACCCTTCAAGGAAGGAACGCAATTAAAGCATTTAATCGACATGAATTATGGACACAGGGACAGGGTAAGCTGAGCACAACCAGGAACGGATAAAAGGGGCATTGGGAGCATGCCCCCCCCCCCCTCCCCACGCCGAGCCTCTCCGGTGCGGCTTGAGTGTATGCCCGTCCCCCGCTGAACATATTTTGGCAGCCAGAGGCTCCAGTGTGCACGAGTGCACCTTTCCCTGCTGAACAAATTTATCCGCAGAAGGCACCTCTCCAGGGACTTCCCCAGTGGTGCTCTGAGGACGTGGTGCCCTTCCAGACAAAGAAAGCCTTTCCGTGGAAACTCCTGGATCCGCCTCTGGGTACAGTCCTTCCACACCTCGACAACCTCGCCTATGAGTACTAGTTTTAAGGCTGTGCAGCCAGTGCGGTTGATCGGCCTTCAACCCCAACCGTACTCTTCGGCAACCTCAACCATGAACCACAGTGTTTAAGGTTGTGCAGCCATTGCAGTCGATGCGCCCTCATCCCCAACCAAAACTCAAGCCATACATTTCGGCAACCTTAACCCTCGCCGTTTCTCCGGTCAGATCCTCACACCCCGTCTCGAGGGGGGGGCGAATAGTAACCCCCTCTAAAATCCAAACTAAGCGTTGCACGAAAACGAAAGAGGTGTCATAGGAAAGCGCCCGACGAGAAGTGTCCTGATCCACCCCCCCCAAAAAAAAAACAATTTCCCCCAAAAAGTGACGTCACTGGGGGGTTGGATTTTCACGACTTTTCACGACTTACATTATGTTTTTGGCTCTGGGGGATATTTGAAGAAAAAATATTTGGAATCAGAGACGGACGGCGAAATCGACCAGGACCATACAACTTTTTGGCTCCCAAAATAGTAATTTAATATTTTTGAAATTTCAAAATTTTGAGTTCTCAAGTTTTATTTAATTTTCCTTTTCCAATGGGTAGAGCAGACAGAGCAACGTTGTTGTAAGTCAACACATGAGGCTCATAAGAGAGGCTGAACAACACATGACTTATATCAATTTAACACAGCATCAGTGTCCATGGGGATGCATGTAAAAATATCCACCTAGGAACCATCAAGCGGCAGCCACGCAAAAGCACCACCTAGAAACCACTAGAAACCACACGTTGGTGTATGTTTCAAGCAGCAGACCAGTTTTTGGAGGGCAGAAGGTCACTCTGGATTAGGTTGATATTGGGCTCCTTCGGAACGCACTGAGCTGTCAATCTCACCTAACGGCACCAAGCTCTCATACGTATTGAGGTTTGGTTGACTGCGGCCAGAAACCCAACAGCTGGTGAAATGCGAAGCGAAAACAATCCCAGACGACGCGAGCCGTATAAACCACTAAATTCCTGACTCAAACTCTGCTCCGTCCAACCGAGAAAGCATCTAAAGAGGTAGACAGTGCAAAGCATTCGGAGCAAAGGCCTGCATCACCACACGGTTCATGTTTAGACAGCGCAATTAATTTTTGCACCCGTCGTT
This sequence comes from Imbricaverruca yamaguchii, assembly GCA_034440575.1. Lineage (NCBI taxonomy): Eukaryota > Metazoa > Arthropoda > Thecostraca > Neoverrucidae > Imbricaverruca > Imbricaverruca yamaguchii. Next base: position 862,094 of record JAOTOL010001527.1, on the reverse strand, counting down.
GGGTGAGCGCAACTTAACATTTCAGGGGCACAGCTTCAACATTGGAATGGCATGTGCCACTCGCAAACAGGGTGATTCAGGGGGAATGGGGGCATGTGCCCAAATGGAAATTGGCGCATCTCCGGTTCGGAAAATGCCGTAAGGGAAGGCTCGAGTGCACCCGCACCGAATTGTTCAGCCAGGGGCGCCCTTTGCGAGAAAAAAAGACACCCTTTCATTGTGCTTGATTCAATCCCTCGCCCCTCACCAGACTTGTTCAGCACGACACGCCGCTTGGAAGGAAAAGATGCCTTTTGTGCGCTTGAGTACAAAAGGTTTTCTAAAGGTTTACCCCCTCGAGGTTTTCAGCCAGAGGCGTCCCTCCGAATAAATGTTACCCCCATAACATTAAGAGATAAGAAATGTTTTAAATAATACATTTAAAAAAATTAAAGTCATAAAAATGTTTTAAAGAGATAAAGTACCCCATGGGAATTCCTGGATGCGCCTCTGCTCACAAAAAGACAACGTTAGACACCAGTGAGGTTCGTATGGCCATGGCGCATCGTGCTGATGCGGCGCTGCAGCGACGATGAGTCAACTTCGCAGCGAACACGATCCGACGTGACATCTGATTCACCCGACCACTGACAGGAGAGCGTGCAAACACGATCAGACTCAGTGGCGCACCCAGGATCTTTATACGGGAGACCCGACGAAAAAAGACGACACACAGACAGCTTTCGTAAATATAAAGCACGCGCTCTGGAGGGGCGGCGAAATCCGCTTACCCCTCCGGTTTTTCGTACTTAACTCCAGATTTAACCGGGCGGTATACGCCATTGTTTTCGTACCCGCTTAGAAATGATCGGCTCGTTGCCTAAAGCAAGAGAAACGAAAATCAACCGGAACGTTTTCGTGTTAGGGGCTGTTAACTTTTTAAAAATTCCCAGCGCCAGAGCACAAAAATCGGCGCTGATGCGCTTCCCGCGTATTGGCAAAAGGGTAGTGTTCTTGGCAACGCTAGCGACCAGGGATGCGGAGCCGGAGCCGGAGCCCCCGGGACATTTTACTCGGAGCCGGAGTCGGAGCCGGAGCCGTCAAAAGCAGGGCGGTTCCGACTCCGAAAGAGATGTAAATTAAACAAAACTAGCAAACGTGAAATGAACACATTATACCTAATATGGAATGGTATGGTATGAAAACGCACTTTTAAAAGCAAAAATGCTTAAATGCGAGAAACATGCAAAAATATCATCAAATAATGGTAGAATAACCAATAACCATATTCTAGCCTCAGTAGTCAATGCAATAGTTCCATGTTTAGTTTAGTTAAGTTCATTGTTTCCATCATCAGCGGGTTGTTGTACCTTATTAGAGATGAGGTCAAACATTACAATTTACAACAATGGTGTTCCTTGGACCATTCACAGGATGGGGAGTGTTGTTGATTCGAGTCTCCCCTCTTCTGATTTCCCCAATACGGCACGAAGCGAGCGTCAGTTTACGATGGCATACGTGCACGTCCGGGGGGGGGGGGCAGATATCTGCCCCCCTCCGGTTTGTCCTCATTTGCCGCCAAACTAATCGGGTTAGCAAGGCCAAACCTCGCATAGCTGTTCATTGGTCTTTTTCGCATATCCTCATACATTTTTAATCCAGGGTCATCTCAGGTCAGGTCACCAGGTCAAGCGAAGTTACCCAACTACACTCGAAGTTCTAGGTGGCATAATTTCCACAATAATTGGGCGATTGATTTAAAACTTATACCATGGCATGATCTCATCAGGGACCATATGTATACCGTGTTTCTTCGTAGCATTGACCGTAGGTCAGGTCGCGATCATGGCTTCCCCATTATAGGGCTATGGTAAAATGTACAAATATTTCCTGGTTACATATTTGCGCTCGGAATGACCTCACACCGGTTGTGGCATATAGATGGAAGCTATGCTCAATGTTACCGCTGACATTTTTGCTCAGTGACCCCACCAAGGTCTCTGAGGTTACCTGAGATCACTACACACTTCTGCGCATTATATCGCACTGCATTGAGCTAGTTGGTTGGTTATTGGAATTTAGGGGCGCGTCGACTGCGTTGGTCATGAAGCGCCCATAACATCGTCAGTGAAACATTGAAATGCAAGCAGCGTCATCAGTGAAACAGTGAAATGGAAGCAACATCAGTGAAACGGTGAAACAGAAAGAGCAAGTGCAAGCAAACATCAGTGGAACAGTGAAACGGGAGTAACATCAGTGAAACCGATTGAGCAAGCGCAAGCAAACGTCATCAGTGGAACAGTGAAATGGAAGTACCATTAGGTAAATGGTGAAACAGAAAGAGCAAGCGCAAGCAAACATCAGTGGAACAGTGAAACGGGAGTAACATCAGTGAAACAGTGAAACCGAAAGAGCAAACACAAGCAAACATTAGTGAAACAGTGATACAGGAGTATCATCAGTGAAACAGCGAAACAGTAAGAGCAGGCGAAGATCAGTTAGAGCGACATGTCAAGGTTCCGCTGCATTGAGCTAGAAGGCTGAAATTACCGTCATTGTGCTTGCATCGCCAACACGTATCGATTGATACATTACATGACCTCCCTAGGCGACTTCATGACCTTGACCTGAGGTCATGACGTCATGGCCTTGACCTGAGGTTCGGTTGACCTGACCTTAAATTACACCGCCTATTGCCGGTAGCGCATTTCAAGGACTGTCGAATAGCGTTCGCCGTTTGTTTCTATCTGTTACAGGTCCTGAGATATGTGTCAATATCTGAGTCCCACCTGATCTGGTTTAATTCTACCTATGATGGCCCAGTGACCTGAATGTCGACCTGAGCGAAAAAATGAGCAAAACACTTTCGATAGAGCCCGTCACCAGCTATCCAACGCCGTTTTCCGTTTGTCGCTAGCTAGCATAGTTCCAGAGATCTCAGGGGGCAGACATCTCCCTCCCCCCCCCCCGACATGCGAAGTCGGAGTTTATATGGGAAAGTTGCTTATAACTGTCTGAAGTTTGCGCCTCTGAGTGGTCGCGGCTAACTTTTTTTTTACATCCCACTAGCTCATACATAATGGATCGATCACGTTTGGGATGTACGAAGCCGGAGCCGGAGCCGGAGCCGGAGCCGCCGGGACATTTTATTCGGAGCCAGAGCCGGAGCCGGAGTCGGGATACTTCCCCGGAGCCGGAGCCGTCCAAAATTTTCCCGGCTCCACATCCCTGCTAGCGACTTGTTTGATATACATTGTTATGCTTTAGAGTTTCAAAGTCATGTTAGGTCACCGAAGTCAAGTCAAGTGAAGTTCATGGCAGGTTAATGGAACCAAACTTGGTCAACTGGAATGCTGTCATAAATGCAAATGACTAGCATGCGATTGATGTCACTTTGCATGTTATTCCCCACACATCACGGAAACTACTGTTTGTCATTGTGTACCTGAGCGTTTCCATACTTGATTTATGTACTGCACTCCTCTCTTTGCGAAGCCGATTGTGCCGAGCCACCCAACAGAGTAGTCGGGCGGTCTGCCCGGTTCCGTTAACTGGAGCGGGTGATGACCTGATAAAGTGCTGTTATATAGGAGACCTGAGGCCAAATGCCCTGTCTAGCATCTGTATTGCAACATTAGTAATGTCCAAAACATCAGTGATGCACATTTTGAAGCATTTAAAGACAATCACATCGATCCATAACAATGACAAACTAAGTCGCGCAAAACCATAAAATATGGACATTTTGACCTCATTTGACCGAAAATATTTACCTAAGGTCATGATATTTACGCATAATAGAGTTGCCTACAGTACCCATCCACTCTGTCGATTTCGCCGCTCCAGCTTTAATAGGAGCCGAGATCTTAGGGGACGGAATCCGTCCCCTCCATCCAATGCGCGTAATTTTCAGAGATCCTGGACGCGTGCTAAGTGGTGTAAATCGCACAATATTTCTTCTTGCATACAGTGCATTTTCGGTAACCAGGGGCGGCCGGGTGGGTTCCCCTTGGTCGCGCCTCTGAGCCGACGTGACAACTGATCCATCTGACCGGTGACTAGGGAGCGTACAATCAAATGGCAGCATGCAGAGCAATTTTGAAGTTGATTCTTTCCATGCATGTAGCCTGACAGGGTGATCACGGCTTCCCAACAAATAGGCCCTAGCCCATTCTCCCGTGACGCTACAAACTGCACTTGAAGACTTCTCCTGCGGTATTACGAAATGTAACTGTATACTTCTCCTGTGGTACTACTAAACTAGGTTTTACATTTGTAGACGAGTGGAGCAGGTTTTATGCATCGTGGGACCTCTATCAGAGGGATGGCCTGCACTTCTCTGAGAAGGGGGTCCATGTGTTAGGCAAAGTGTACGAGCATGTCCTTCATGGAAACTAGGAAATTGGGTGGGGAGGGAGGAAATTGCATTGCCAACTCAGAAATATTCCAATAGTGTCAGCCAAGGCAATATAACCTCAAAGTCTGCAAATAGGGATAGCAGCAGTTCAAGGGGACAGAGTGATAGTTCATCTAGTGATAAAAGACCTCAGTATGAAAAAGCCAAAGGTGCTTATGGAGCATTTGTTAAGTGTGTGATGTTTAATGCTCAGAGTATCCGTTCCAAATTTGATGAGTTCAAGTGTTATGTTGCTGAGGAAGAACCAGATTTTGTTTGCATTATGGAGGCATGGGTCAGTGAAGGGTATTTCGGAGATAACTTACAGGACTATGAGATCCAGGGATACAATATGTTTTCGTGCAATAGGGATCCAGCAATGAAAGGGGGTGGTGTAATGCTCTATATGAATAGCTTATTCAGTTCTCAAAAAGTAGCAGGTGGGGATAAAAATGTGTCTGTGGAGTCCATTTGGCTTGATGTCACTGTGGGAAAACACAACAGCAATACTCTTAGGATAGGAGCTTTCTACCGATCAGGAACCCTGCCACATTCTCAGCAACTGGAGCTTGACAATGTGATTTGTGAGGAAATCAGTAGAAGCTTTAAGAGGAAGTGCCTTATTCTTGGTGACTTTAATCTAAAAGGCTATGAAAATGCTGGTATTGGCTCCCATCATGCAAAGTGTTTAGGAAATGCCTTGAAGAGGACCTGTTCTTACACCAGTTTGTATCGGAACCTACCAGGCATGGTTCATTCTTGGACCTTGTATTCTCGGATTTAAGTGACTTGGTTCAAGACTTGACTGTAGGCGAAACTCTAGGAAAAAGTGATATTTATTTTGTATTTATGTATATTTTGTAGATCAGTTTCACAAAATGAAATTCCAACCGATTGGAAAAGGGCAAATGTAGTTCATATTTTCAAGAAAGGAGAAAGAGGGAAAGTTGAAAACTATAGGCCAGTAAGTCTCACATCCCTAGTCTGCAAGGTACTCGAATCAATTATCAAGGATAGAATAGTTAGTTATCTGGAAGGTACCAGATTTATTAAAGATACTCAACATGGGTTTAGAAAAGGACGACCATGTCTCACAAACCTCTTGGACTTTTTGAACTTCGCCACATAACAATTTGATCAGGGAAATCAGGTTGATGTAGCATATCTTGACTTTAGTAAGGCCTTTGACAAGGTACCCCATAAACGGTTAATGATACAGCTTCAGTCCCATGGTATTGCAGGTAGCATCTTAAAATGGATAGAGTTTCTTTCTTTCTTTCAGGCTTTCAGATAGACTGCAAAGAGTGATGCTAAATGGTACGAAGTCATCATGGCAAAATGTTCTTAGTGGAGTCCCCCAGGGGTCAGTACTGGGGCCACTACTGTTCATTATATTAGTAAATAACATTGAAAGTGGCCTAAGCAGTAAAGTTTTGAAATTTGCGGATGATTTGAAGGTCTTTAGGGCAATAACAGGACAAGATGAGCATATCTCGCTGCAAAAAGACTTAGACGAACTTGTGAAGTGGTCAGAAGAATGGCAAATTTAATTTAATTTTGATAAGTGCAAAATAATGCATGTAGGTAAGCAGCATATGAAGGCTCCATACTTGGTGGGTGGTTAAGTGCTATCAGTGACTCAACAGGAGAAGGATTTAGGTGTTATTCTAAACACAAAACTGGGGGCATCAGAACAGACCAAGGAAGCCAGGAAGAAGGCACTGAGAATGCTCGAGGCAATACATAGGAATGTATCATACAGAAGTGAGGAAGTGATCAGGAAGCTTTACTGTGCATACGTCAGGCCATATTTGGAATACTGCATCCAAGCTTGGTCCCCTAGCTATGAAAAAGATTGTTGGCTTTTAGAGAAAGTACAAAAGAGGGCTACAAAAATGGTTAATGGCCTAAGCAACCTGGCATATGAGGAAAGATTTAAGAAATTGAATATGTTTTCACTTAGATATAGAAGGCTGAGAGGAGATCTCATCGAGGTCTTTAAATTTGTCCATGGTCTGGAGAGGGGATACCTTGGGGAAATGTTTGAATTGAACAGAAATGATGCAATTAGAGGTCATAAATTCAAAATTAAAGTTAACCACAGCAGAACAAGGTTAAGGCAAACTTTCTTCACCAACAGTAGAACACTGGAACCAGCTGCCAGAAAACATTGTCAGTAGCAGCACATTGAACATCTTTAAAAACAGCATAGACAATCATTATAAGAATAGAGGGCTTGCTTTTCAGTATTACAGGGAGGGCTGATTGACAGATTTGGTGGGCAACTGGTTCAGTGTACAGAGTGCAACCAAGAAGGGCCCTTGTGGCTCATAGTTGCACTAATTTTTTATGTCTTTATGTCTTTATTACGAACTGCACCTGTAGACTTTTCCTGTGATATTACAAGCTGTACCCGTAGACTTCTATGATATTACAAACTGTACATGTAGACTCTCCTGCGATATTACAAACTGTACTTGTAGACTTCTGTGATATTACAAACTGAACTTGTAGACTTATCCTGTGACACCACAAACTGTACCTGTAGACTCTCCTGTGGCATTCCACACTCTGCACCTCTGCAGTAACGCGTCTGCACACGCGAATCTGACGTAACGGACAATGACGCAGCATTTTTTAGCGACTCCTTGCCCAATCGAGAATCGAGACCTAGTGGTCTCGTGATGTTGCGACTGCGGCTGGACGGGGCACGCTTCAGATAAACACTAAGTACAGGAATTATCATATTATTCATCCTGTGGCCGGTTGAAATAATTAATTTACATGAGACGAGGAGAGGTAAAATTGGCGTCACAAATAGCTTGGCAGTCAGGCTGGGCGTCTTGGCGCCCGAATATCCTGCACAGATGTAGGTGTGGTGGGAAACAGTATACCTATCCGGGATATACGGGTTCTGGGAAGCTCAGCCATATTGCCAACCTATTTGTGACGCCAATGGTATCTAGGCATGGTTGGAAACAGTATACCTATTCAGGATATTCAGATGCCAGGACGCCCACCCCGACTGATAAGCTATTTGTGACGCCAATAACACGTACTACATATTTGCATGCCTGGTTTACGTTATACGCGTGCATTGCATTTTACACCATTATATATATATATATATATATATATATATATATATATATATATATATATATATATATATATATATATGCATATATATATATATGCGTGTGCGTGTGGTAAGGCAGCCTATCCCTAAGTGCTTCTGCAGTCACGACTCCTTGTCTGTTTCAGTCACATCAATATGCATAGAAGTTGGCTGAATTGTACAACAAAATGTACCCTGGAACATTTTTCAAGAGAAAGCACTGCATCCTGAAAAGTCCCCGACTACCCGAGATCTACATCCTGGTTCCAGCAGATTCTACGGGGCGGGAATGGCCGAGTGGTTAAGGTGTCGGGCTATGGGTACCAAAGGTCTCGGGTTCGGCTCTAGCGCCACTCAGTACATTTCCCAATCCCGCGGCCCACCGGCGAAACAGTGTGGGCGGCGCCATTAGCCGTGACTGTGCATAAAGTGTGTCGTGAACGAACCAATAAACAAACAACAAACAGCAGATTCTACGGCAAACAAGCGCAGTGTTGTATCTTAGGATATTCTTCGATGACATGGCACATGAATCAAGCATCTTCATAAATCGTTCTGAGTTGCGTTGACTGCATAATCTGGAGTATCCTTCCACAACTGGAACTGGGCTGTGTCGGTCCACGACCACCCGGAATGCGAGTGCATGACAGTAGCCCACGCTACAGCAGTCATGCTCAACCTCGCAGGGTGCTGTCGCAGTCATTCCCCATTACCTTGCATCACCCTTGGCAGACCAGGGCTACACCGTACTGCGCATCGTGACGCAAGAGCCGCCGTCCGCCAGCCCCCCCCCCCGCCAAGCTACCCACGCTACCACACCAGAAGCGTGGTCACCGGCGCGGGCGTGGTGCTCACGCCACGCCGCGTCATCGCTCCCAGACCCGGAACCACCAGGGCCGGTGTGGTGCTCAGGCTCTAACAAGAAAAGACTCGCAATGCAGCTTACGCACAGTCAGAAACCGTTCTCGAGTATTCCGGCGAGTCTCCGAGAAATTGAAGGGAGCATCAAAGCACTAGTGCGCCCGGGCCGACTGTCGGGGCCAGTGGGGCGGCAGCCAATCAGCTGCGAGGAGGCGAATGAAAGCCGGTCGCTGATTGGCTGTTCTGCCGCGTCAACGTTGGACTCACGGCGGCAGCGTGTGAACGCAAATCTTCCCAGGCATCGCATGTCAGTTCGTCGCGTGGTGTTGTTTGATGCGGTCTGGCATCCGATGGTAGTGCGGGAAGGCGGCAAGATGATGCGTAAGTACGAAATAATACCAGGATCTCTGGTCGTTGGGAACCCAGCGCTTGGGGGGGGGGGGTCTGTGCGTGCCGGTGTTCAGATGGTGCAGGCATCTGGTACATGGAGATATGCTTGGATGTGTACGTCCCGTGTCGCGTGACCTTTTCCTAGGTCGATCAGGTTCAGTTTTTCCAGGCAGCTTGGTATCGCAGTCTCAGCAACCTCCAGACAGCCTCGTTACGGTCGGGGCCGGTGGTTTAGCTGCAATGTCTGATCGGATTTGGGGAGGGTCGCGGTATCTCAGTCGGTAAAGCACCGCGTCGGGCCCCTGATCGCGAGGTTGTGAGTTCGAATCTCGACCGACTGCATTTACCGAGTCCGCCTGCGACCAATCTGCGTGAGGGGTTGGCGGCGCTATGACGACGGTTAAATTAGTCATAGAAGAGCCCATGGTTCTAATCGGAGATTGTGGTTTGTGTGGGGTCCGGGGCCGCACGGCGCCGGTGGGGTCGGTGCCCGTGGTACGCGACTTCCGGCCGCGTCTAACGCGCCTATGTCGGTTAAACTCTTGATTGTTCAGTTTCTGAATGGCGGAGGATGGTAACGGGCATGGAAGAGTCGAGAAGTGCGGGGTATTTTATTTGTTCTTGCCGCACGTCGCCGTAGTTTTAATGTAAGTTCATGCGAACGGGACATGGGGCTGTTCGTCTACCTACGGGCGGCAGTGAGGAAATATTCGTGAAGTAGGATGGAACATACCACACGAGCATTGAGTGGGCGTCACTTCTAAAGATGTGTCGACATCGTGTTTGTGATGTGTGCTATGTGAGTCTCCATGACTCTTCCTGATATTTTTCCCTTAGGCAACATGCTTGTGCTCACTATTACAATTACGGGTTGGTTACGCAGGCATCTCGTGGCGATTACTGATCTTGTCTATGATGTGATGTGTTAATGCGATCTTCTGATGACACTAATCGTTATTGTAGCATATCAATATATCATGCTACAATAACGTAGCATGATATATTGAATATATCATCAATTATATTCCTCCAGGAGTAAACAAAAAAAAACGCACCGTTTACTCAAATGGAGCCCGGATGACGAGCGGCATTTTATTTCGCATGCTTCCAAGCAGGTTTCTACGCTGCAGGACCGATATAGTCGATGCGCCCCGAACCTCCAAGCAGGCTTCTCCATCATATTGTACTCGTTTCGACATCCCACAACCAAAAAACATTATTTTAACACCGATGGACAGTGGAACCGAAGGGGCACGCCTAGCTGTCACAGTACACACCGTGGTGCCTGTACAGGACGGTGCGTGTAGACCTTCGGCATGCTTTGTACGCCGGGTGCTCACACCGGGCGCACGTTGTATGCGCCGGATAAATCTGGTGTACGCATGCGACGCCCGGGACCTTCATTGGCTTAGAGCGTACGTGCGCGTCGCCGGCGGTCCGCACCGGATTGGGCGGCGTACGCAAGTATTATATTTTTAAACGGGCTTCCACTCGCAGAAGTCACTTGGCGAAGCACGGAAACCCAATGATTTGAACAATTTTGTGATGTTAGAGCGCGTGGGCGCTAAATGGCCTCGTAGTCGGCGTGCCCTTAACACTCGCATGTTAGAGCGCAGGCCGATTGTGCCCTGCGATATTCGTGGGGAAAATTGCGTCATCCTCACCCATTTGTGCAGCTGGATATGCTGGTGTAGAAAATCGTTCTGGTTGCGTATCATGCACACTGCGTAACCCGAGAGTTGTTCTGCGCCGTGTCTGGTGAGCAACCCCACAGGTTATACGCAAGACTGGGTCCCACCGAACTGTCGCGAACAATGGACGCTGAGTCAGTCTCGCCCCGAGCCATTGCCAACTATCGAGTGACGTCACTGGTGGTCTGATGCAGTGTTAGAGTAATGGGTTTTCGTTGGGTGTGAGATGTCGAGACGAGCACGGTGGGAAGTAGAAATTTGTCATGCAGCTAGTGTCGCTGGAATGTTTTTTATGCCTTTCATACTCAAATTTGGGCTAATACGTTGTGAAATGTTAGTGTATCATTGAGAGTATTCCTTATCGATAATTAAAAACGAGATATTAGAAAAGCGACACGAAAACTTCATAAGCACGTATCAAGCAGCAGGATATCGGTACTCGGGTCAGTTTTTAGCTGGTGCCTTTGAGTGGGAAAAGGTACCACTAGAAAAGTATGCCCTATAACGGAATCCAGATCAGTGAACCCACCATGTGCGACTGCGGTGTCTATCACCTATATTGTTTCAGATGATTTGGGATTGAAAGTATTTTTATAGTAGGCATAGATCGGAGTCTTCCATGCTGCCTTCAGTTCTTTGAAAGTATTAGTATTATTTGTATAATATATTGTTACATTGGAAAGCAGTTAATTTTGTAGTGTTTTTTGTTTGTTAATAAATAATTTATCTAGTGAAGCGGCGGTGCGTAACGCCAGGCTGCATGTGGCACCTACCGGGTGTAGTGACCATGTGTATGGTTCGCGCTTGCAGAGACGCTCCCAACGCCTCCATTCCCCCACGCCGTGCTCGAGAAAATCGTTCGTCGATTTATTACGTACTCGGTTGATATCGAATTTTGTTGGAGATGGGCGAATCGGTATAATTGGAGAGCTACGATGCTAAGATCTGTATTTCTGAGATCATCCCAATCGGCGTGCTGTATCGCTAATTCCCGTGCTCGCTGTGTGAGCGGTTGGCGCGCTAGTTCATGCGCTCGTCTTCTGCGTCAGCGGTGGTAGTTAGAAACCTAGCGTGGACAATTTTTATCATGATCACACAGTCGGGCAACCAATGACGGTCAAGGCTGTTCGTTCATGTCGTTCTCAACCTCTCCAGATTAATTTGCACGCGATAAACTTGGCAGCTCTTGGCGTATCGAACTTGGTGTTTTATAATTGTTTATGGGGATATTTAGTCTTGGCCGTCGAAGGTTTTCCTCCGGGGCCTGGGCCCGGTGGGAGCTACGTAACCATTTGATTACGTTGATGCGCCCGTAAGTCGAAATAATCGAAGGTTCTCATCCGGACTACAAATCCAAGGTCTGGCATGGAAACCGCGTCCGAAAAACACTAGGTTCGGGGAATACCTCTAAATCTGGAAGCGGCGGGTGGCGGTGCGACGTTGTTCGGGCCGGACGGAAGGGATATCCTGCGGCGCTGATTGGCGCGACTTCAAAGCACGATTTGAGCTAGTCATTGTAGTTGAATCCCCAGTGTATCTGCGTTACGGGTATGCTGTGCACGTTTCATACCAATAGGGCACAGGTGTGATGTTCGTATAGAGCATTCGGATGTCGACGCACTTGTCACCAGGTAAAAATCATTCATCACTGGGTTCGAGCCATCAACCACTCAGCCACCCATCTGCGGTTCTTAATGCTCGCATGTCCGGAGGTCCGCACCAACTTCGCATGTTTTCCTTTTGCCTTTTATATTTGCTTGTCATGATGTTGCTATAAATGCCCGCCAACACATCATATTTATTGAATGCACATTCTGGGAGTGAAAGGCGCTTTCAAAAGTCGTAAGTTATTCAACCTAATGAAACGAAAATTAATGGCTCATTGACTTTGTTTATAAATTACCGGGCCGCAACCATGATTGGTCACATAGGACCGGTCAGTCCCTGGCTCCGGTTCCAAAACCCTTCGTACTTGCCACCCATGGCCCACGAGCTACAGCTGCTCCCTGCTCCGCGTGTGCCGCGCCCGAGCCGTGTCCACCACCGGGAGACGGTGTATGCTGCGGCTGACTTGTGCCGCACCCGAGCCGTGTCCATCACCGGGAGACGGTGTATGCTGCGGCTGACTTGTGCCGCACCCGAGCCGTGTCCATCACCGGGAGACGGTGTATGCTGCGGCTGACGTGTGCCGCGCCCGAGCCGTGTCCACCACCGGGAGACGGTGTATGCTGCGGCTGACGCGTGCCACGCCCGAGCCGTGTCCACCACCGGGAGACGGTGTATGCTGCGGCTGACGCGTGCCACGCCCGAGCCGTGTCCACCACCGGGAGACGGTGTATGCTGCGGCTGACGCGTGCCACGCCCGAGCCGTGTCCACCACCGGGAGACGGTGTATGCTGCGGCTGACGCGTGCCACGCCCGAGCCGTGTCCACCACCGGGAGACGGTGTATGCTGCGGCTGACGTGTGCCGCGCCCGAGCCGTGTCCACCACCGGGAGACGGTGTATGCTGCGGCTGACGCGTGCCACGCCCGAGCCGTGTCCACCACCGGGAGACGGTGTATGCTGCGGCTGACGTGTGCCGCGCCCGAGCCGTGTCCACCACCGGGAGACGGTGTGTGCTGCGGCTGACGTGTGCCGCGCCCGAGCCGTGTCCACCACCGGGAGACGGTGTATGCTGCGGCTGACGCGTGCCGCGCCCGAGCCGTGTCCATCACCGGGAGACGGTGTATGCTGCGGCTGACTTGTGCCGCGGCAGTTCCAGGAGACTTCAGCCAGGTGCTGGACGAGTTCCGGCGCAATGGCCGGGACACTGAACTGATGCCCGAGTGGCCGGCCGCGCCGCATCGCTCTCCGGAGGACCTGCGTCAGCAGGCGCCGCCGCCGCCACGGTGCGGTCTGGACCTGCTGGCCCGGCTGCCGCCGCCTGCGCCTCCTCGGGCCATGTCTCCGCCCATGTCTCCGCCCTGGCCCCGACCCCGGCCCAGCCCCCCGACCTCCCGCCCGGGACGGCAGGCGGCGCGCCGGCGCAACAAGGCACCCACCCACTGCGTCTTCTGCAAGAACAACAACGAGCTGCCCTGCATCTACCGCAGCCACGTGCTGAAGGTGAGTGCTGCCAGCTCCGCCCTGGCCGGTTGCATTTCAAGGGCGACGCGAATTTCAGCTGTCGGAAATTCATGCTGACGTTGCAGAATGTAGAATGGTGGGGGGAGCGCCAATGGTATGCGCTGACTGCTTCTCCCGCGTGAGGCTCCATGCTGCAGGCACCGTGTGCAGTTCCGATTCTGTATCGTAAAGTGTTAAGTATTGGCTCGGTGCGCGGTGTTGTGTGCTGCCGTGGAGCCCCTATTCTGTGTTGTAACGTGTTCATATTAAGTTTTGTGCGCGGTGTCGTGTGCTGACGCCCGCCCGCCGTGCCACAGGACGAGGCGGGCCTGATCCGCTGCCCCGTGCTGCGCGTCTACACGTGCCCCACGTGCGGCGCCTCCGGCGACCACGCGCACACCATCAAGTACTGCCCGCTGCGTCAGCTGACGCCGCCGCCGGACGTTGGCGGCGGCGAGTCGGCATCGCCGTGCGACTGCGGCCACTGCGTGGGCTGGACGGCCGGCGCGGGCGGCCCGTCCGCTCGGCCCATCATCGGCCGGCTCTACTGCTGACCTGACCTGACCTGACCTCACGCGGTGGCGGCAGGTGGTTGGCCCAGTCCAGTCTAGACGCGTCGGGCGGGTAGCGCGGCGCGTGCGTGCGTTTTAGTGCGGTCGGCCGGGTATATTCCAGATCTCGTCGTTGTGTGGTTCAGAGTGCTCTTTAACGGTGTTACTCATCGCGCAAGCTTCAGGTATGAAGTGAGACGTGCTTTTATCGAATTTCGTGTCACACAGTTGTCCGGCTTTGCAGGGTGCGGCCGGGCAGTTCAATGTTTTTATATTGTGCATTTTTGGTGCGAACTTTCAATTCCAATTACGGGTTTATGTGCGTGATCCCATTCTTGGGCCGGTTTCATGTTGGCATTGGTACGAGAAGGGCTGTTATTTATAATTCAAGATGCTTGTACCTGATTGAATACAAAGTTGTTTTTATTGACAGTTTTGCGGGGCTGTGCCGGTTACTCGAATTTTTCCTCAAACGTATAATCAACGCGCGAAGCTCCGACGCTATCAATGGCCAGGATCATTGTTACATCATATATCGTGGAGGGTGGCTGGTTTCGGTCGGCGATGGGGAGGGGGAATTGCAGAAAATCGGTCGGGACGGCTTTAAGTGTCGTCGCGGTCGCCATTGGTTTTACGACGCGTCGACCATTGAGTTATGTAGCGTCGCCAATCCCTCGCGCCGATTGGTCGCGGGCGAAGAGCAGCGACAGGTAAAACTCGAACCCACCTACCAACCACAGACACTACTCGTTCCCGTCGCAATGGCTGGGCGCTTCGCGTAAGACGTGAATCAGGTAGGGCTGGATGGCATCCGTTACAGACTGCGGTCAGGCGGTCGACGACTGGATGTTGCCGGTGACTGAGGTGCGCCGCAACCCAGTCGGAGATTGACGGGAGGAGGGAGGGGGGTGCGGATACGCCGACACCCGGTCGGAGATTGACGGGGGGCGGGGGTGCGGATACGCCGACACCCAGACGGAGATTGACGGGAGGGGGGTGCGGATACGCCGACACCCGGTCGGAGATTGGCGGGGGTGCGGATACGCCGACACCCAGTCGGAGATTGACGGGGGGGTGCGGATACGCCGACACCCGGTCGGAGATTGGCGGGGGTGCGGGTACGCCGACACCCAGTCGGAGATTGACGGGGGGGGCGTGCGGATACGCCGACACCCGGCCGGACGCAGTGTTTTATTTTGGGTCGTGGGTTCGGATCCACAGCCTGTGTATCTCTACAGCCGTGAGAAACACATGCTGTATCTCGCGTGGCATGTACGTCTACAGCCGTGCCCAACCGCCGGAGCGATTGGCGACGACATACCTCGCTCGGCACCCAGCGGTCCAATACATCTCAATAGGAAGCCCCTCAATAACTTCACAATCCCGCTCTGCGTCACTTTCGATGGTTTCGCTGGCAACCATGTCAATTGTATTTTTGTTGCGGACGCAGAATAATATCCTGGATAACATCGTTTTGGCTCCTCAGTGTATTCGCAGCAAGTCGATCTTTTTTACAATCACGATAGGCTGCATGGCCGACACAGTCGATGCGTCCCTGCACTCCAGTACACTCACTATAGACTGTCGACAAATTACTGCGCGGACTAGACAAATTACAAAATGTCAATTTCAAAATAAGGTGACAATTGCTGAAAAATAAAGGCACAAAGACATAAAAGATTAGCGCAACTATGAGCCACAAGGGCCCTTCTTGGATGCACTCTGTACACTCAACCAGTTGCCCACCAAATCTGTCATAATCAGCCCACCCTGTAAAACTTAAAAGCGAGCCCTCTATTCTTATAATGATTGTCTATGCTGTTTTTAAAATGTTCAAGGTGCTGCTACTGACAATGGTTTCTGGCAGCTGGTTCCAGTGTTCTACTACCCTGTTGGTGAAGAAAGTCTGTCTTAACCTTGTTCTGCTGTGGTTAACTTTAATTTTGAATTTATGACCTCTAATTGCATCATTTCTGTTCAATTCAAACATTTCCCAAGATATCCCCTCTCCAGACCATGGGCAAATTTAAAGACCTCGATGAGATCTCTCAGTCTCAACGTGAAAACATTCAATTTCTTCAATCTTTCCTCATATGCCAGGTTGCTTATACCATAACCATTTTTGTAGCCCTCTTTTGTACTCTCTCTAAATGAACTAGTACTCCCCTGTGCATGAGATGAACAATTTCCATTCTCATATTACTAATTTCTCTGCTGGTACTGCAACGCCCATCCCCACTTTGGGATACGAAGTTATGTAACCAGGCAGCTTGCCAGCAAGACAGAAGGCTTACTCACCCGACGAGAGCACTGGCGCTGTATGGTTTGGCGGCTTAGGGGCGCATCGAAGCAGTCGATGCGCCCCTAAGCCGCCAAACATTCGACAAAATCTCGTGGGGCGTGCGACCACTGCGCTGGTGCGGTGGTTGGTGGGCTCTGTTTTAAAATACCTTCACGATGGGATGTTGACTTCCATACAGTACGGTACATGGATGCTCCCATTCCTATTGTACATTTCACCACACGTGGTCATGGCAGATTTCTTTTTATTTGCAGATAACTCAACAATCAAGGCATTCATGGTTGACGTGTACCCAGAAATGTTCTCTGGGAGTGCTTGCTTCTCATGGAATCTGGCGAAGTTCACATTCAGAACTACCGCGCCATTTCTGTCTAAGTTCAACCAAGTACGGAAAGAGATTATGCGTCCGGCCTAGATCATATGCGACTATAAAATAGTTTACATCCTCAAGGTAGCGAACACCAAAACGCGCACGATATCTGGTATGACATCATCGTGACGTACGTAGCATATAATCTTTGTCGTCCGGGTTGCTCCGGAAACGCGCCAAATCGTCTTAAAGGTACTCTTCAAGACGGAAATTTTCGTGAATTGGAAACCAGAGACTAACAATGGACTGCGTGGTGTATCCGATTAATGGGCATAGACAAGGCGTCAGGCTATTTTTCCCCCGCAATATCCTTCGGTGTCCTACTAAACTCCCGAGTATTTGGGGTGCCCCCCCCCATCGGCCTTCCACTATGGTGCAGTTCATACAGGTAACTCGGTATTGTCACGCCCACGGGAGTAAACAGCTGGCTCCGAAGGTGGCCTGCGTCGGGCCTCGGTAAGCATTAAACGCACAGCTGAGGAATCGACTTGGCGTTGAGTTAAGATTGTAATATTCTTCCGAGAGATTAATTAGAATGGATTTCGATTTGCTCAAATATACACGAGTGGACCATAATCTCTTCCATCGTGCAGTCCTTGCAGTCTGGCGGAGACCCTTCCCCAGAGGTGGGCAGGATGCTGAGCCTGATATGAGGCTATCTGGCAGTCTGGTGGCGACCCTCCCCCAATGGTAGACGGCAGGCTGAGCCTGGAATGAGGCCACTTAGCAGTCTGGTGGAGACGCCCCTCAGGAGGTAGACGGTGGCTCAGCCTGGAATGAGACTACCTAGCGGTCTGATGGAGACCCTTCCCCAAAGAGGAGACAGGAGGATAAGCTTAGTGTGAGGATGCCTAGCGTCTGGTGGATAACATAGTCCGGTCTAGTGAACTATATATACAGCCTGATGTGCATTTTATGACATGAAGAAGATGATTTGCTTTATTTTTCTCCCTTAGAGCAATGACTGCACGGCGCTGGCGTATAACACGACGACCCACTGACCTGAGACAACTTGTTTGTTTGTTGGGATTTAGGGGCGCATCGACTGCGGTGATCATGCGGCGCCCATAGACAAAACTCCTTGATGTAGTTGAGCCGCAGAGTGGCGACAATCCCCGGCAACGGCCCACTCACCTGAGACAGAACTCCTTGATGTAGTTGAGCTGCAGCGTGGTGGCGTTCTCCAGCGCCACCAGCACGTTCTTCTGGTTGATGGCCGCCTCCAGATACTGGACACAGAGCTGCTCCAGCCGGGACATGTCGAACTGCAGGACAGGTAGTGAGTGGTCAATGACACCGACACCAACACCACTCACTGGAGGTCAACGACACCGACACCAACACCACTCACTGGAGGTCAACGACACCGACACCAACACCACTCACTGGAGGTCAACGACACCAACACCAACACCACTCACTGGAGGTCAACGACACCGACACCAACACACGGCAGATACACTAAACCGCTAGACATGAACAACTCGGCGTGAAGAAGGTGGAAGAAGTGGTGAAAACGCCATCATGGCGATACATCGGCCAATGGTAACGTTTGGTGCAGTTTTAGACGGATACTGGCGCAATCCGCACCACTTTTAAGGTGTGGTTTAGTCACAGCTACAGGCCAGTCGCCTAAACCATTAATACATAAATAATTTGGAGTCCGTAAACATGCCCCGGTAGCTCGGTTGGAGCGCTGGCCTGCACTGGTCCCCCTGTACTGGCAACACAGGGTTCGAGTCGCTTCGCGCGGTCGCATTTAGCCCCCGGCCGGGAGTATCAGTTGGCAGCTGGCCCGATAAGGCCGGGGACGAGCTACTGGGCAGCCGTGTCGGTACATTGTCGGCACGTTAAACTTTCGGTCTAAATTCTGCCGTTGAACTGGAGTTCATGGATCGGGTGGTGGGGCCAGGGTTCACGCAACAAGCTCTGCTTAGCAATAGAACCCTGGCTCCTCAAGCCACCCCAGCAACAACTCGGATTACATTTCATTTAAAAAAAAAAAAAAACATCGGCTCGACTTCCTTCGAGCTTTGTTAAGCACTGTCCCCGCGCCACACAGCCGATCCCGTTTGCACTGCGCCACATCGCCCCACCCGGTCCATCTCTGGGATCGCGCATGACGCCGCCGCGCAACGTCCAGGGACAGAGCAGCTGGAACGCTGCCTCAGCATGGAGGTCTCTGGATGCTAATCTGGACCTTCGAGTCTCTGAGTAGACAACCCGTAAGGAGGCCGCAACTGAGCAGTGTTTGCCGGAAGAGAAGAAACGCAGGCGATGTTTGATGCGAAGCACTGAACCGAAAACATTATGCAACCCTGGCAAATTCTGGCAACGATTGGTCACATGATGCTGATGAAATCAAGTGCGCATCAACCCAGACACGAACGGACGACCTCATTCGTCGCAGGCCAGGACCACCTGACGAGTCGGGGTATCCAACCGGTTGCGTCTGGATACCCACCCGCTGAGTCCGGGTACCCTCCCGTTGAGTCGGGGTACCCACCCATTGAATCGAGCGAGTACCCACCTTTGCAGTTGATGCGCCCCAAAACACCAATAACAACAACAACAGCGAGTACCCACCCGGTGTGTCCGGGTGTCCACCCGTCGGTGGGGCACGGTAGACGACCGGCGCAGTAGCAATGTGCGCCCAATTCGCTAAGCTTATCGTGCCGCCAGCAGGCCGAGACGCCGCACGGTTTCACATCGTCAGGAGAAGGTGGGGTGAGTGGAGCCGGCACAACCCGCACAGCCATCCAGACGGTATGTGGAGCCGGCACAACCCGCACAGCCATCCAGACGGTATGTGGAGCCGGCACAACCCGCACAGCCATCCAGACGGTATGTGGAGCCAGCACAACCCGCACAGTCATCCAGACGGTATGTGGAGCCAGCACAACCCGCACAGCCATCCAGACGGTATGTGGAGCCGGCACAACCCGCACAGCCATCCAGACGGTATGTGGAGCCGGCACAACCCGCACAGCCATCCGGACGGTATGTGGAGCCAGAACAACCCGCACGGTCATCCAGACGGTATGTGGAGCAGGCACAACCCGCACAGTCATCCAGACGGTATGTGGAGCCGGCACAACCCGCACAGCCATCCGGACGGTATGTGGAGCCGGCACAACCCGCACAGCCATCCGGACGGTATGTGGAGCCAGCACAACCCGCACAGCCATCCAGACGGTATGTGGAGCAGGCACAACCCGCACAGCCATCCGGACGGTATGTGGAGCCGGCACAACCCGCACAGCCATCCGGACGGTATGTAGAGCCAGAACAACCCGCACGGTCATCCAGACGGTATGTGGAGCAGGCACAACCCGCACAGTCATCCAGACGGTATGTGGAGCAGGCACAACCCGCACAGTCATCCAGACGGTATGTGGAGCAAGCACAACCCGCACGGTCATCCAGACGGTATGTGGAGCCAGCACAACCCGCACGGTCATCCAGACGGTATGTGGAGCAAGCACAACCCGCACAGCCATCCAGACGGTATGTGGAGCAGGCACAACCCGCACAGTCATCCAGACGGTATGTGGAGCAAGCACAACCCGCACGGTCATCCAGACGGTATGTGGAGCCAGCACAACCCGCACAGCCATCCAGACGGTATGTGGAGCAGGCACAACCCGCACAGTCATCCAGACGGTATGTGGAGCAAGCACAACCCGCACAGCCATCCAGACGGTATGTGGAGCCAGCACAACCCACACAGCCATCCAGACGATATGTGGAGCAGCCACAACCCGCACAGCCATCCAGACGGTATGTGGAGCCAGCATAACCCGCACAGCCATCCAGACGTTATGCGAAGCCGGCACAACCCCCACGGTCATCCAGATGGTATGTGGAGCCAGCACAACCCGCACAGCCATCCGGATAGTATTCATGGTGCTCAGCCGCCACCGGTAAACCACGCTAGCATATAGCTTTATCTCCAAAGACAGCTGCGGGCTCCCGATCAGATAGCTCAGTTGGTTCGAGCGCTGGCCTGCATTGGTCTCATTGCCCTGGCAAGGCAGGGTTCGAGTCGATTCACGCGGTCGCACTTAGGGTCAGTCTGGGCTCTGAGGGTCAGTTGGCAACTGGACCCAAAGGGCCAGGAACGAGCAAGCGGGTCAGCCGTGTCGGTTCATCTACGGCACGTTACATTTTCGGTCAAAATAACATCGTTCAACTGGAATCCACGGAACAGTAGTGGGGACATTTCTGCACACTAGTCTATAAAGCTACCCATGCAAGAATTCGGGCTAATTATAAAGTTGAAAAGAAACCAGGAAGAGATGACTAGGGAAGCCCCCACACCCCAAGTAATCTAAGTAATCTTCAATGTTGTCCTTCGGTGCATTAAACGATCGCCCCATTAACCTCACACAACAGTGAGGGAGAAACATGAAAAATCTGTTGAAAGTAAAAGTTCAATGATACTAAAAAAATATTCCCGTTGTCCGTAACGAAATATCTTGATACTCCTGCGTACCACTGGAGCAGAATCGGGATCTTCACTATTAGTGGGAATTCAAAACACTGCAGAACAAAAAAAAAAGAAGAAAAAAACAAACAAGCAAAAAGAAACACTATGAGCCTTTGGCATCCGGAACTGGAAAGTTGTTACAACCGTAAAAAAAATACAGGGCCAAGAACTGTGAGTCAGTTTAAAGTAAGTCTTCTACACACACGACGCGCCGGTCAAAAGAAACACCACGCTCTAGCAGAGAAGTTAGCGTGCATGCGGTGGCCAGTGATGCAGTGTCGGCTCGGGGAGACCCCGGCACGTGACCGCTGCAAGATTGTGTCCACGCTGCAGGCACATGTCCGCCGCCGAGGTTAGAGTACACCGGCACCGACCGCTGACAGTGTCACTGAGTACGATTTATCCTGTGACGAAGCAAAAAGCATGAAACCTAGTTCAAGTCGCTGTGCGTTGCACATGGAAAATTGTACCGTTCTGGCTTCCCTGGATAGTCTGGCCTGCCCGGACAGTATTGCGTGGTCATGTTTTCGTATGTTGGAGTTCTTATCCAGGAATATGCTGAATCGCACTATGTTTGCAGGGAAGAGCAACATGCGTAAGGTTTTCCAGCGCGAGATTTTCGCGCCATTTCATACTTTAAAAGTTACTTGAATACTTAGGAAAATATCTCGGATATGATGTGGTTGTGTCTCCGTTAGTTTCACTGCGCAATACGTGTGCTTAAATTCAAGACAAGGCCATTTGGTCATAATAGCTACACTATTGAAAATGTTTAAACCATACACAGTGCCATGCGATGCACATCCTTGCCTCAATGCCAGCCTATAATTACTGCACTCGGCGCGCAAGTCCACAACGTTAAAACAATGAAGAAAAAAAAACGTATCAGAACACTTCAATCCGAGAAGCAGCCTCTTGAGCTTCGCTCACGGCATGCTTGACGTGGCGCCTTGGCAAGCTCCTGAGCCTATGACTAGCAGCGATTCAGCGAATAGAGCCGCGCGATCAATACCGGCTGCCGACTCATCACGGCCGGCCCAAATTTCCAGCACGGGGCTAACGAGCTAGCCGGCCTATCAGTACGCCCGCTATTCGCGAAGCAACCCCAGCCGCTTTTAACCTCCGCATTGAGCCATTTAGAAATTCGCCCGAGCGAATACATTCTAATTAAGTTTGCCGGCGACGCATGCTTGGCGACAGATGCGTGGAGTGTGCTATGTAATTCAATCTGGGCTTGGTCAGAAAGGAGAGAAGAGATAGCAAGCTGTTGTTGACACATTCGTGGAGCGTGCTGTATAACTGGGATAGGTTTGTTCAGAGAGGAGAGCAGAGGTAGCATGATGGTGCGAGTGTGCAATCTTAGCTAGTTCTCCCACAATTAAAGCCAACAAATGATTTAAGGTAGCGCTCGCAATTAAACAGGTTACAACTGTCCAAATCTTCTCATGGATTAAGTTCAGACCACATTTCTTAACGATTAGTCGGTTAGTTGCAAGGATAATAGATGCTATTACGTACGTACCAGAGTAGAGCTTATGCCATCCATTTATATTGTTAAAACAAATGGCCAACACGCTGTTCCCATAGTCATATTTTCTCTCACTGAATTCCCAAATAAATGTTCTATCGAATAAGCCTACTTCTACATTCGTATCATGCCATCAAAATCCTCTCACTCGAGTAAAAGTACCGTGAATTGTAGTTTAAGGAGTGTTCGGGATTTCCATTTCTGGATGTTGGTCTTAGCGGATTGCAATCAGCATTAGTCGCCTACGTGTGCCGGCATCAGTACAGTGCATAAAGGCCTGCTTAAGATATTCATTAGCAGACAAGCAGCAATACGAGATAGCAATATACTTCGTTTGCTATTTGAGTTTTAGGGCGCATCGACCAGGTTTGGTCATTTGATAGCAATATACAATAGATAGCGTTGGCCAGCACTATTACTACTGGTTTATCGGTGGCCTGCCTAATACAACAGCATCGCCAGGATCAGACGTGAAAGATTCACAGCATTTCAGGATCCGAGATATTGATATATGGGAGCCGGGAACATGTGCGATGGGAGCAGAGCTCAGTGTGGTATCGGCCAGCCAGACATGTCGACGGAAATTACCGATATAAAACAAAATAACGGCACCAGGGAGTAGGCATAGCCTTGGAAGCATGCGATGGCAGTTACTTGATCAGCGCCCAGGGGAAGACCAGGCGCCACCAGCATGTAATAACAGCAGCACGCCCACGGCCCAACTATGACCAGTATTTCTACCAACCAGCGGCCGGTGCAAATGTCGCACTGTGACGGCACTGACCCGAGCAGCGCCCGGGGGAAGACATGGGCTGGTCAACCCATAAGCCAGCTATGCAGATGCAAACAAGCTTATACCCTTGCAAAGGTCAACCTTACCACGAACGATGCGTGACAGAGCATACAAATAACTTGCTGCACGCCATTAGTTTGCACTGCAGTGCCGCTTATAGACGAGTACACATAGGTCACGTTCTACCGAGCGGATATGGACGTTATGCCAGTTTACTGAGATTTGGTACCTGATGGCATTTGATCTTTCGACGCCCAGTGATGATTGGTACTGGTTGAACCTTGCTCTATAGCTCGACTTCTGAACAGTTCCAATAAACATCTGAGATAAGATTCACAGGTTAAATACAACAGCCGTCCAGGTTCCGACGTGCGATGTGACTGCTGCCCGCCCGCACCTGGCGACACGGATCCAAACACTCATTCTAGGCATAGCGTGTAAATGACCGACGATGGATACTGGACAGTGTAGAACACTAGATGCACTGCTTGCATCAATACAACGGAAAAGCATCGGCACCCAACAAAGTTGTGCGCATAATTATTTCCAATGAATGCTGGTTTAAGCTAATAAGACCCAATTTTATCTCCTGATCGATTAAATATTTTCGTAAAACCAGACCTTTACAATCTCTTACGAAAAAGTTGAACTCAGATGCAGTGGACTGTAATAAACAACATTGCTTAAGTTCCTGCGTTAAGACTATCAAGTTCCAAGGGCGGTTGGAACCAGAACTTCTAGTTGTCACACTTGTTCCATCGCGTTAATATTTTTTTTCAGAGGAATTGAGTCTGACAATGACTGCGATCTCCTTGATGTTTGGTCATGATCATGGGAGGATGGAAACACGAAGCATGACCGTGAAAAGTGCGAAAATATTTTTTTGATGACAGAAATAAATCACATCATTCTCCAAGTTGGAATGCTACACAATTTTCCTCTCATAATCCATGATTCAGACTAAAAGAATAGTCTTCAAAGTCCTCTGCTCCATACCGACCTGTAATGCCACATAATTTTCCTCTCCAATTCCAGAATTCCAAGACATAAACCCAACCCTGGTCATACCGAAGTGAAGTGACACTTTTCTCAGTTTCTCAGTTTGACACTATTCTCGTGTCTCAGTCTAGCATATCATTCCAGCCATTTTGCCACACTGCACATTTCTGTAATCCTTATGAAATTTTTTGGTTCTTCCAATATAAGCCTTTATTTTAATGATTTCATCTGGTCACTTTCATGGGCTTTCATTATTTCATTATTTATTTGTGTCAGGGCCCATGTTTTGTCATAAGCAGAACTTGTTGCATTGACCAAAAGGTTTGAAAAAATACATTACTTGAAACTAATGCATAATATGACCTACAACACTCTGCCCATGCTATTGGTGTTATATTGACTTTCTTATTGTACAAGGGTTTCAATTTGTATTGGTGAATTTCATTTTCAATGAGTCATTGGATTTGGAGAACAGCATGTTGTAATACCATGTTTATTAGCATGATAAGGATGATGTGGCCACTGATTCCCCTCAGAAATACTTATTTTCAGTTGGAAGGCATAATTAAATACCACTATTGTCTAATACCTAAAATAGCTTGGCCTGGTTTACACTACCTCCTATTACATTGTTTCTTCAATATAGGTACAATTTGTGCATTCAATAATAAAATGCTAAGAAACCCAACCCGGCCTTATGTTCTTTTTTCAAAGAAAAATCTTATTCTTGTGACACATATTAAGCATATTTGCACAATAAAATGTAGCCTAACCCGTGGTTTTGTCTTGCCATGTAAAATGTGCACACAACATAATGTGAGAACACCAAACCACAATATTATGCACAATAGATGGATATTAATGGATATGCACCATAGAAGCAAGATTAGCTTATAGGGTGTGTTGTAATTTGACATATTAATAAATAATTGAAGATTGTATATAATTGAACAAATTAGAGATCATATATAGGCTAGTGTTCTTCTTTGTTCCATTTCAGCGGCATGATCGATAGTTCGCGCCCACACACATGTATTAATGTATTAATGTATATGGGTCTTAATGTGAGCTATCAACATGTGACAGCCTGGTGGTGTTCAATATTCTGTAGGTGACAGGCTGGACACTGTTTTCACCTCTGCGGGCAGGCACTACCGAGGGGGTGTCGGGACGGGCCGTTGTATATAGAACTATCCTGCGTTTGGCTGGACAATTTCCAACTTTGTTTGTTTTCTGTTGATTTCATTTTGTTGTTGAAGATTGATGGTGTATAATTCAACCAATTTCTCCATAACATCCACGTTTTTTCTGTAAATGGTAGTCAATGTTAACATATAATTTCACAAATTATGACACATTATTCAACTTTAGCACAACAAATGAATAAAGTTAAATGTGCATAATATCATGCAGATTCCAACGTTGTTTCTGCTGAATTTCATTTTAACTCATGATTGATAACCTCATAACTATGAGCATTCAATATGTCTGTAAAGTGCACATTTTCAATATATGAGAAGACAGGTACACTTTCTTAAACAAAATCCCAATTCGCTTAGTGTCTATGGGAGAGTGGGGATTGGGAAAGGGTGGCCAAGTGAGATTGTAATCAGTGCTAAATCTCAGCAGAACAATGTGTGCCACCGCCTTCCACGTGTGGTGATAACATACCTCGTGGATGCTCCTTGAGGCTTCAAATATGCTCTGTTTATGTACATTGTATACCTGGGTAGGTACTTAGGCACACACTTGGTATTTAACTGATACAACAGGTGGTCCTGCTCAGTAAGCGACATTCACAATAGGATGAACAAGTGAAAGGTGAATTATGCTCATCTTCATGTTTGCAGTCTCCATCTGAATATGTATGTAGGCCTTGCCTATCTGTACCTACCTATCCAAATAGGTACCTGCCCTGACCCATCTGGTACACACTATATGTACCTACTCACAATTCTACCTGGTTGTTTTTCCACAGGAAAAGCGAAGCAATCAATTAATCATTATAAATTAGCCCATGTCAACTCCCACCATGGCAGAAAGCTGCGTGGTGAGGAATTCGGCCACAATGACCAGACTTGCACGCCTATTCGACACCAGCGCCACCTATAGAACATCGGCGGCGCCACCTATAGAACATTGGCAGCGCCACCTATGACGCACCTGCAGAGCCAGCCGGTACACGTCCATCATGGTGGGGACGATCTTGCAGCTGGCGCGGTCGCCGTGCGTGCGCTTGGTGGGGTCTATCTGGTCGGTGTAGATGTAGTCCAGCACCAGCTGAAACGGCTCGGACGCGGCATCCGGCAGGCGCACCTCCAGCAGCGGCGTGTCCCGATATGGAATGGTGGCCGACCCGAACACCTGCCGACACAGGGGCCACACGTAATACGCAGCCGGTCCGGGAGACGACGTGGCACTCCCGAGACGACGTGGCCACGTCGTCTCCCGGCCGTTCTGGATCCGACTTCCAAAGAAGAGTAGACAACAGTCCCCGAGTGTTCTGGCCTCATCAACCAAATGGCCTTGACCGGTCGCCGCATGGCTCCCAGGTCGCGTGGCCCAGCAGACCGAACGGGTGGAAGCGTGCAACAAGTGATTATCCAGCTACTCCTGTCTTCTGGAGAGGGCACCCAGCAAAACCTAGTATTCATAAAACACGACAGATTGCAGTACCCATGACCCCCTTGAACAATTATCCAGACTGACCCGCCTAAGGCACGCGATATCCGCAGTCAGTTGCGATGCGTCAGCAGCCATTCGAATCTGCTAGTGATGTGGTAGGATAGTCGATTCTGTATGCTGGTGACGCTGTAGGGCAGTTGATAGTACCTGCATGGGAAGCGGCAGGACGGTGTTCGTGCCTGTTCTAGAGGCGACACGACGATCGTGCCTGTTCAATCTGTGGCAGGACGGTGGCTCGTACCTGCTCGGTATGCGACAGGGTGGTGTTTGTACCTGCTCGGTATGCGACAGGGTGGTGTTTGTACCTGCTCGGTATATGACAGGGTGGTGTTTGTACCTGCTCGGTATATGACAGGGTGGTGTTTGTACCTGCTCGGTATGTGACAGGGTGGTGTTTGTACCTGCTCGGTATATGACAGGGTGGTGTGTGTACCTGCTCGGTATATGACAGGGTGGTGTTTGTACCTGCTCGGTATATGACATGGTGGTGTTTGTACCTGCTCGGTATGCCTCGTTATGACAGGGTGGTGTTTGTACCTGCTCGTATATGACAGGGTGGTGTTGTACCTGCTCGGTATGTGACAGGGTGGTGTTTGTACCTGCTCGGTATATACGGTGGTGTTTGTACCTGCTGGTATGTGTGTTTGTACCTGCTCGGTATGCGACAGGGTGGTGTTTGTACCTGCTCGGTATGCGACAGGGTGGTGTTTGTACCTGCTCGGTATGTGTGCCTGCTCGGTATGGACAGGGTGGTGTTTGTACCTGCTCGGTATGTGACAGGGTGGTGTTTGTACCTGCTCGGTATGTGACAGGGTGGTGTTTGTACCTGCTCGGTATGTGACAGGGTGGTGTTGTACCTGCTCGGTATATGACAGGGTGGTGTTTGTACCTGCTCGGTATGTGACAGGGTGGTGTTTGCTCGGTATGTGACAGGGTGTTTCTGCTCGGTATGTGACAGGGTGGTGTTTGTACCTGCTCGGTATGTGACAGGGTGGTGTTTGTACCTGCTCGGTATGTGACAGGGTGGTGTTTGTACCTGCTCGCAGTGTGTTGTACCTGCTCGTATGTGACAGGGTGGTGTTTGTACCTGCTCGGTATATGACAGGGTGGTGTTTGTACCTGCTCGGTATGTGACAGGGTGGTGTTTGTACCTGCTCGGTATATGACAGGGTGGTGTTTGTACCTGCTCGGTATATGACAGGGTGGTGTTTGTACCTGCTCGGTATATGACAGGGTGGTGTTTGTACCTGCTCGGTATGTACAGGGTGGTGTTTGTACCTGCTCGGTATATGACAGGGTGGTGTTTGTACCTGCTCGGTATGTGACAGGGTGGTGTTTGTACCTGCTCGGTATGTGACAGGGTGGTGTTTGTACCTGCTCGGTATGTGACAGGGTGGTGTTTGTACCTGCTCGGTATGTGACAGGGTGGTGTTTGTACCTGCTCGGTATGTGACATTCTCTGGTATATGACAGGTGGTGTTTGTACCTGCTCGGTATGTGACAGGGTGGTGTTTGTACCTGCTCGGTATGTGACAGGGTGGTGTTTGTACCTGCTCGGTATGTGACAGGGTGGTGTTTGTACCTGCTCGGTATGTGACAGGGTGGTGTTTGTACCTGCTCGGTATGTGACAGGGTGGTGTTTGTACCTGCTCGGTATGTGACAGGGTGGTGTTTGTACCTGCTCGGTATGTGACAGGGTGGTGTTTGTACCTGCTCGGTATGTGACAGGGTGGTGTTTGTACCTGCTCGGTATATGACAGGGTGGTGTTTGTACCTGCTCGGGTGTGTTTGTACCTGCTCGGTATGTGACAGGGTGGTGTTTGTACCTGCTCGGTATGTGACAGGGTGGTGTTTGTACCTGCTCGGTATTGACAGGGTGGTGTTTGTACCTGCTCGGTATGAGTGGTGTTGACCGATTACAGGGTGGTGTTTGTACCTGCTCGGTATGTGACAGGGTGGTGTTTGTACCTGCTCGGTATGACAGGGTGGTGTTTGTACCTGCTCGGTATGTGACAGGGTGGTGTTTGTACCTGCTCGGTATGTGACAGGGTGGTGTTTGTACCTGCTCGGTATGTGACAGGGTGGTGTTTGTACCTGCTCGGTATGGACAGGGTGGTGTTTGTACCTGCTCGGTATGTGACAGGGTGGTGTTTGTACCTGCTCGGTATGTGACAGGGTGGTGTTTGTACCTGCTCGGTATGTGACAGGGTGGTGTTTGTACCTGCTCGGTATGTGACAGGGTGGTGTTTGTACCTGCTCGGTATGTGACAGGGTGGTGTTTGTACCTGCTCGGTATGTGACAGGGTGGTGTTTGTACCTGCTCGGTATGTGACAGGGTGGTGTTTGTACCTGCTCGGTATGTGACAGGGTGGTGTTTGTACCTGCTCGGTATGTGACAGGGTGGTGTTTGTACCTGCTCGGTATATGACAGGGTGGTGTTTGTACCTGCTCGGTATGTGACAGGGTGGTGTTTGTACCTGCTCGGTATGTGACAGGGTGGTGTTTGTACCTGCTCGGTGTATGACAGGGTGGTGTTTGTACCTGCTCGGTATGTGACAGGGTGGTGTTTGTACCTGCTCGGTATGTGACAGGGTGTTTGTACCTCTGTAAAGGGTGGTGTTTGTACCTGCTCGGTATATGACAGGGTGGTGTTTGTACCTGCTCGGTATGTGACAGGGTGGTGTTTGTACCTGCTCGGTATGTGACAGGGTGGTGTTTGTACCTGCTCGGTATGTGACAGGGTGGTGTTTGTACCTGCTCGGTATGTGACAGGGTGGTGTTTGTACCTGCTCGGTTGTTTGCGTATGACAGGGTGGTGTTTGTACCTGCTCGGTATGTGACAGGGTGGTGTTTGTACCTGCTCGGTATGTGACAGGGTGGTGTTTGTACCTGCTCGGTATGTGACAGGGTGGTGTTTGTACCTGCTCGGTATGTGACAGGGTGGTGTTTGTACCTGCTCGGTATGTGACAGGGTGGTGTTTGTACCTGCTCGGTATGTGACAGGGTGGTGTTTGTACCTGCTCGGTATGTGACAGGGTGGTGTTTGTACCTGCTCGGTATGTGACAGGGTGGTGTTTGTACCTGCTCGGTATGTGACAGGGTGGTGTTTGTACCTGCTCGGTATGTGACAGGGTGGTGTTTGTACCTGCTCGGTATGTGACAGGGTGGTGTTTGTACCTGCTCGGTATGTGACAGGGTGGTGTTTGTACCTGCTCGGTATGTGACAGGGTGGTGTTTGTACCTGCTCGGTATGTACAGGGGGGTGTTTGTACCTGGGTATGTGACAGGGTGGTGTTTGTACCTGCTCGGTATGTGACAGGGTGGTGTTTGTACCTGCTCGGTATGTGACAGGGTGGTGTTTGTACCTGCTCGGTATGTGACAGGGTGGTGTTTGTACCTGCTCGGTATGTGACAGGGTGGTGTTTGTACCTGCTCGGTATGTGACAGGGTGGTGTTTGTACCTGCTCGGTATGTGACAGGGTGGTGTTTGTACCTGCTCGGTATATGACAGGGTGGTGTTTGTACCTGCTCGGTATGTGACAGGGTGGTGTTTGTACCTGCTCGGTATGTGACAGGGTGGTGTTTGTGCCTGTTCGGTATGTGGTGTGGTGGTGTTTGTACCTGCTCGGTATGCGACAGGGTGGTGTTTGTACCTGCTCGGTATGTGACAGGGTGGTGTTTGTACCTGTTGGGGATGCCGCAGGAAGGTCAGTGTCCCGGCGGTACCTGCCCGCCACGGGACCGGGCGGCGCTCGTACCTGCTCCAGGTGTCTGGCGCGCGCCTCTGCCGCCTGGCGCACCTTGGTGCGCAGGTGGTGTGCCCGAGCGGCCACGATGGCCGCATGGGCCGGCACGCGCGCCTCCTGAACACCCACTATGAACTCCACGTCGCACAGCTGGCGAGACTCGAGCAGTCGGCCCAAGTCGTCGTGAAGCGTACACTTGGGGTACGACGAAAACTGGAGTCGTGGACACAGAGTTACACAGCAGTCTGCCAAAAGTCGTCAAGAAGCCAACAGTCTTCAATTCCGGAATAAACACTACGAGGTTCATGCAATTGTTTAACGAGTTCAGATGACTCGTCAATGATTACTCCAACACCATAATCACTGGAACGGTGATGAAGAATGTTTTATGGCACATTATTCGCCCGGTAGCCGTATTTTGTTCGCGCGATACCCCCGTCCGTCCTGCCGGGCACCTGCAACCCGCCCCCGATCGGACCTCCACCGAGCGTACCCAACTGAACGGACCTGGAAGCGGTACATCTCGCCGCTGCGCACATTGTTGTCCACCGTGCCGCCGAAGATGTACATGGCGTCGTGCACGACGGCGGCCGCGTGGAACAGGCGGCCCGACGGCAGCTGCGAGTCTGTCGGCGGCACCACCGTCGACCACGTCTGCGTGTCCAGGTCAAAACTGGAACGGGGACTCCGGTCAGCGGCGGCGACCACTCGGCGACGTCCAGGAGGCCGCCAGCTGGACAGATCACGTCCACGTACCCGGAACCACAGCCGAGGAGGCGGCACCCATCCGGCGATGTTCAGGAGGCCGCCAGCTGCACAGATGATGTCCACGTACCCGGAATCCAGCCAAGACGGCGGAGCCCACCCGGCAATGTCCAGGAGCCCGCCAGCTGGACAGACCACGTCCACGTACCCAGAATCCAGCCAAGACGGCGAATACTTGCATACGTGAGCGTAGCACTTGCGATGACGATGTAAATTATGCATATCATGTCCAATTTTCTCACCCATCTGATTCAGTCATCATTCAATTTCTAACATCTGTCGCATGAACAAAATGCACTTCTGCGGCGTAATCCCTTCAAAAGAATAGAAAGCACGTCTATAAAGCACATTTTTAAATTGGGCTAAATTATACCATTCTTCTGATAGTCGATTTGGCCATCAAGTGGCTGCGACCATCAGGCACATCGAGGCAAAACCGGAGCAGTGTTAAAGTGTTGGTCAAACGAAGCTCCGTGTGTCCCAGGGTTGTCTGCCGACGATGATGTGGACAGCGCTATGGTGATATGGAGTAAATAGACGAATCCGCAACTTGATGGCCGAATGAATGGATGAGTTAATTAATTACATCAATAACTGATATAATGAATTGGGATACAGTTATAAAAAAGGATATACAAAGATCTTAGTTAAAAACAGAAACGAATTAGTGAAGTAATCAATCATTAAATCCATTAAGACATCCAAGCGTGACCTAAACAATAAACGAAGGTACGAATGAAAGAAGAATGTGTGGATGCACGGATAAGCAAACGGAAATGGATTGAAATGCAAAAAATAATATAAGTAAAGCAAAAGAGAACGGACGACCAAGTGAATGAAAGAGCTATGAATGACAAACAGTGTCCTGAATTGAATAATCAATTAACTAAGACTTTTCAATTTATGAAGGTAAGATAAGTCGATGACTCCAGATCGCATGTGGGTATCCAAACGTGCCTACATGCTAATATGAATACCTCTGGAACACACAAATGGGCAACCCCATGAATGGCCAAAAGCAGGCGGCTTGAGGCACACAAGGATACTACCTAGATCACACAGAGTGGCTGGATATCTGCTATAATCCGTGAACGGCGTCCCACACAAGGGTCGTCGACAAGATCACAACAGAGTGGCTGAATATCTGCTGCGGCTCAAGACAGCCATCCCACAGTCAGCTTAGTGCATAAATATGGGGCATCATTTGGAGCGCTCTATGGGGCGAGAACACGCAAGGAATGCGAGTTTAGGATACGGATGAACATACACGAAACCCTAAGCAATTTCTCCAGTCACCGACAAGACTCCCAGGTAAAATTTAAACAATGAACAGTCTCCACAAGGTTTACCTTCATCCCACCCGCTTGTGAAGCTTTTGCAAGTCAACATCCATGGCATCATCGCGTAGTCTCAGACAGCGTGACATATCAGCACAATGGCTCTGACGTCAGTAATAGCATGGTGTAAGGTTGAGTCCGTTCTGACGGCATTGCATACACTGGTGCTTCCCGGCACCTTTAACATTACAGCATGGATTGACCATTCAATACTCGTCATGTGTGGCTAAGGAGCTGCACATTGCAAGGTGACAAACCTAAGATCTACTGCAAAATGACAAGCAAATAGCCGATGACAAAATAACATAAAATGCTTAATGCAAACGCCGGTCAGGTGAGAGGAGCGGGGGAAGTGTGTGAGGGGGGGGGGCTGGGTGGGTGGGGGTACTGACCAGTGAAGGTCCTTTGGCAGGGTCGTGTCGGCAGCTCCACCCACGACATACAGGTGTCGGTCGAACGCCACCATCGTGTGGCCGTACCGACGGGTGGGCGCCGGCGGGGAGCCGCGCAGAATGTGGTCGGTCGAGATCCGACTCCAACTGCAGACACCGGTCGCAGAGGTCGGTTGGTTATTGGTTTTACGACACATCGACCGTTGAGTCACGTAACGTCGCCAATCTCTCACGCCGATTGGTTGCGGGCGAAGAGTAGCGACAAGTGAGACTCGAACCCACAACCTTTCGAATGTGAGACGAGCAATTTACCCATAGGCTACTCGTCCCCGGTCGCAGAGGTCAGCCGCAGGCAGGGTCTGACGGAGACGGAGGTCAGCCGCGGGCATGGTCAGACGGAGACGGAGGTCAGCCGCAGGCAGGGTCGGACGGAGACGGACGTCAGCCGCAGGCAGGGTCAGACGGAGACGGAGGTCAGCCGCAGGCAGGGTCAGACGGAGACAGAGGTCAGCCGCAGACAGGGTCAGACGGAGACGGAGGTCAGCCGCATGCAGGGTCGGACGGAGACGGAGGTCAGCCGCAGGCAGGGTCGGACGGAGACGGACGTCAGCCGCAGGCAGGGTCAGACGGAGACGGAGGTCAGCCGCAGGCAGAGTCAGACGAAGACGGAGGTCAGCCGCAGGCAGA
The DNA here is from genome assembly GCA_034440575.1 of Imbricaverruca yamaguchii. NCBI lineage: Eukaryota > Metazoa > Arthropoda > Thecostraca > Neoverrucidae > Imbricaverruca > Imbricaverruca yamaguchii. Next base: position 827,908 of record JAOTOL010001527.1, on the reverse strand, counting down.
GTCAGACGAAGACGGAGGTCAGCCGCAGGCAGAGTCAGACGAAGACGGAGGTCAGGCGCAGGCAGGGTCAGACGGAAACGGAGGTCAGCCGCAGGCAGAGTCAGACGAAGACGGAGGTCAGCCGCAGGCAGAGTCAGACGAAGACGGAGGTCAGCCGCAGGCAGAGTCAGACGAAGACGGAGGTCAGGCGCAGACAGAAGTCAGAGGGACAAAGGAGTCGAGCAGAGGCAGGGACAGAGACCAGACGGAGGGGAGGATCAGCCGGCGTTAAGAGGTCAGTGGAGACAGCGGCCAGTTAAAGACAATGGCCAACAGGAGACCGAAGTAACACAGTGACCGTAGGTAGAGACGGATGGCCCAGAGACAGCAGTTGGGTGGGGTTGTGGACACATCTTATAGAGATGGGAAGTGATTAGACGGAGGTAAACGATGCCCTCAAGTAAAATGTATCCAGCTTGGACAAGGAGAGCACATTCGATCTTATGTGATGGTGAGTGTACATCGCAATTATTATATAGTGCAATTATTATGCACTACATTTACGTTATAAAACATCCTCTTACATTTTTATCGTAACGACACAGAAATCCTCCGAAGACACAGACTATCACAGGGCACAGAAAGTCACACGACACAGAACGAAGCTGTCGCCACTTGTCGTGGACAAGCTCTGAATGGATTGAGATTGAACTGAGTGCGACCGACACCACTGCTAGCAATGGCCGGGGTAGACTATAGACTACAGTCCAGAATGGGGGCGGGGGTGGCCGAGTGGTTAAGGTGTTGGACTATGGGTACCAAAGGTCCCGGGTTCGACACTAGCGCCGCTCGGAACATTTCCCAATCCCGCGACCCACCGGCGAAACAGTGTGGGTGGCGCCATTAGCCGTGAATGTGCATAAAGTGCGTCGTGAACCACCCAATAAACAAACAATAAGCAGTCCAGAATGACGAGCTCAAGTTGCCAGTGCGCAGGCGCGGCTGCTGAATAACGTGACGATCTGTGTGTGAGGTCGACAGACGGTCAGCCGGCACCAGCGGCGACCGGGACGACACGGCCCCGCCCAACAACCATAGCCACGCTCACTTACACCTGCTCCAACAGGTCGAACTGGAACAGTGAGTTGGTGATGCGCGCGCCCGAGTGGCCGCTGAACACGAACATGGAGTCGCGCGCCACTGCCATGGGGAAGTTGCAGCAGGTGGGCGGACGGTCGCCCTTCTGCTCAATCTCCTCCCAGACGTGTGTGTCGCCCTGGCGAGATACGGTCGTAAAGTCACCAGATACGGTCAGCCACGACACCGTCACACGACCACGACACCGTCACACAGACACGACACCGTCACACAGACACGACACCGTCACACGACCCCGACACCGTCACACAGACACGACAACGTCACACAGACACGACACCGTCACACGACCACGACACCGTCACACAGACACGACACCGTCACACAGACACGACACCGTCACACAGACACGACACCGTCACGGCATCACCACCGTCACGATACAGTTAATGACATAGCGCCACAGCACCACCATCGTTACGACAGTCATCATACAGCGTCACGGCACCACTAGTGTTACGATACAGTCATCGTACAGTGTTGTATGGACGCGTTCCGCTACGACTGGAGGACTGAGGAGGTTTCCGGCTTTGTAGATACATTCTTTCCACTGGACAGCACCCATTCCGTGAGTGGCACGCCCTGCACAAACTCATCACTGCAAGTGGCACAGTGTATCCACAGTGCGCCCCCTTACAGTCAGTGGATCAGTGTGTGTACAGCGCGCGCCCCTTACCGTTGGTGGATCAGCGTATGTCCCTTACCGTCAGTGGATCAGCATATGTCCCTTACCGTCAGTGGATCAGCATATGTCCCTTACCGTTGGTGGATCAGCGTATGTCCCTTACCGTCAGTGGATCAGCGTGTACAGCGCGCGCCCCCTACCGTCAGTGACATGGTCCACATGTCATCCAGACGAGCGTTTCCGTCATATCCGGCGAATATCCACAGTTTGTTGTCATAAACGGCCGCTCCGTGGGCGGACCGCGCCACCGGCGCCCTGTCGAGGTCAGGTCACCAGTCAGGTCACAGAGCGCAGGTCGCCAAGGTCAGCACAAATAATCTGGCATCGGAGAGTTGGTCGCTGTTGCCAGGCCACCATAGTCACGCCGCCGTGGTCAGGTCACCGTGGCCAGGTCACTGTGGCCAGGTCAAGGCAGTGAGGTGATCGGTCAGGTCACAGAGAGCAGATCGCGAATATTGGTACAAAGCATCGGGGATCGGAGGTTAGGTTGTTGTAGTTAGGCAACATATTCACGTCGCCATGGTCAGGTCATCATGGTCAGGTCACTGCAATCAGGCGACTGTAGTCAGGTCGAACGTTAGAAATACAGGGTCTTTCCTGATTTTAGCTCTGGAGAGGACGAATGGGCACATACCACACCTGTCCTGCACCAAATAGCTCGGTTCACCAAAGAATTACCTCAATCAGTCACTACATGGCTGCCCGGTCGCAAGGGTCGCGCGTGTGTGTGTGTGTTTGTTTTTGTTTTATTGGTTGGTTCACGACACACTTTATGCACATTCACGGTTAATGGCGCCGCCCACACTGTTTCGCCGGTGGGCCGCGGGATTGGAAAATGTCCTGAGTGGCGCTAGAATCAAACCCTGGACCTTTGGTACCCATAGCCCGACACCTTAACCACTCGCCCATCCCCTCCCCGTGTGTGTGTATGTGTATGTGTATGTGTATGTGTGTGTGTATGTGTGTGTGTGTGTGTGTGTGTGTGTGTGTGTGTGTGTGTGTGTGTGTGTGTGTGTGTGTGTGTGTGTGTGTGTGTGTGTATAGCCGCCAAGTGCACGGCTCGTTGGATTGTGTGCGTGCAAGAGGTTGACATCTCTAAATAGCTTGGCCTAAGCAGATCAACCGCGCGTCGCGTGATGTTCATATATATTGCTCGGAAATTTTTATATCCTGTTACTCCGCGCGCAGCAATACTGGGTTGACGAGAGTGGCAGTTTGAAGCCGCTTGTTAGTTTTCGATGGAGGCTCCGTGGATGAAGTGATCGGTGTTAGGTGGCAGAACCTCGGTACGTATTATCGCGCAGCGCGCATTGTCAACATGTGCCAGTGTAGTAATATGATGATGAAGATGAGGATGGATTGGACATACATTATCGCGTGACCGTTTGCTTATCTTGACCATTAAGCTGTTAGGCTGATTAATTGTGGTCGATACTTTAATGCGAAACGTGTTTTCAAAAACCGCAGACAACCTGGCAACAATAAATTGTCAGGCGAGTTGCGAATCTGGAGTTGAAAACTGGACGTCAAAATCACGCACCTACAATATATATATATATATATATATATATATATATATATATATGTATATATAACTACAACACTTGAGTGCATCGGATATTAAGGTACTTCTTACTTGGATCCGAGGCGTTTCGCTCCACTAGACACTGGAAACTTTCATCAACAAGAACTAAATGCATACAAAAGCTTTGCACACTATACAGTATGCATCGTTGAGCTAACCTTCCGGTAAACTTCCACTCGAGCCACTGCTCCGTGGCGAACTTGTACTCGTAGAGATCGTTTCTATTGCGCAGGTTCGAGTTGGAGTGGATGTTGCCGGTGTAGCCTCCGAAGACGATCATTGACGAGCCGAAGAGCTGGCAAACAAGCACACACAATCTGCCGGCTATAATTCGGTGGCAGCTAAGATTAGGTGATGGGCATTTCTGGGTGAGGAATTACATTTGATAAGCAGCACGTAGGTGGCGTTTTGGCACAAATGAATTCAGTGCTGGAAGCATGGCCTAGTCCTTGATTTTTGCCATCCAGAACATTATTATCTCCGCATAAATATGCGTTCCTCTTGTTGCTGAAATATTTAATGGAGTTCTTTAAAAATTGGTGCAAAACTATTGCTATCTGATGAACATGCTCGAAAATTATAAGCTAAACGAGAACTATTTAGCTCTGCAACATTACAAAGTGAACCTTTTGGTGCCAGGGGAAAGATTATTCTCTCCAAACTGGAATGACTAAAACTTACCTCTCCATTTTCATCTCCAAATCAGGATTCCGAACCATAAATCCGACCCTGATTGGGTGGGTTTGGTGGATATGTGTGGTTCGATAGTGGCGAATGCAGCTGTGTAGTGATTGGTGCTGCTGGGTTGTGAATAAAAAAATTGGTGGTCCCCATACCTGGGAATGTGTACTGCACTCACACAAATATACATGCACGTTATATACATGGCAGCGGCCGAATTTTGTGGCACCCTTGCGAGATCGTCTTGCTGGCGCGCTTATTCTCGGCTTTCCCGTCACAGCACGTTGTGCACAGGGTGGGCCCATACGGATTTACCTGGCCAGGCAAACAGAAGGCTGCTGCGGTGACACGAGGGGAGGCCATGCACTGGGGGCGTGACATCGAGCCCACATCTCTGTTCACAGACAGATCATACCCGCGATCCCGATGCCACAGGCGCTGATCGGTCACAGTTAAGCCGAGGCACGGCTGGCGCATCCCAACTACTGGCATCTCCTGAGTAGGGGCCGACCGAGCAAAACAACTGTCCGGGATGAGACTAAACCAGAGGCCTCCTACACCCGAGACGGGCGCATTGGCTGACAGCGCCAGGGTGGTAAGGATGGCGATTTGTGTTGCTGGGAAGCATGCCACGGCCTAGCACTGGTTGTGGGACTGGTGACCTACGCTGCCGGGCAACGTACCGCAACCGAATGGTGGTAGCGTGCCGTCATATATACTCTTGGCCCATGAGTATAGGATGGTACTGGTGACCTATGTTGCCGAGAAACCTACGACAGCCGAGTGGCGGTAGCGTGCCGTCAGACATGCAGTTAGCTAGTCATTTGGGCTTTAGGGCGTACCGACTGCATTGACCACTTAGCCCCCGCCGTCAGACATGCACCTGGTCCATGATTGTAGAACGGTACTGGTGACACATGCTGCCGGGTAACGTACCACAGCTGAGTGGTGGTAGCGACACGCCGGCGGGGTGCCATTGGACGCACACTTGGTCCACGACTTCTCTTTGACGTCGAAGCGCAGCAGGTCGTTGAGCATGGTGCGCCCGTTGTCGCCGCCGAACACGTAGATGCCGTCCTTGTAGGCCACCACGGTGTGCTTGCTGCGTCTGAGGTCACCGCGGAGATGAGGTCACGTGAGTCATCAACGGTCTGGATGGTGGGAGGTCACCAGCGGTCCGGGTCACGCGAGATCAGTGGTGGTCGGTGATTGGAACTGCAGAACGTCAGCAAGATCTGAGTCATTAGAGGGGAGTTGGTTTTTGGTCATGGAAAATCAGCATTACTGCCTGAAGTAACATGGGTAACCTCAGTGGGGGAGGGATATTATAGTGACACCACCAAAATACTAAACATCAATACTGAGTATGAAAATACTATACAAACAAAGAAATATTGTACAACAACCCTGGGCTCGTTTAGGCGTTCCTACAAAATAACTATAAATTTCCGGAGCAATATGCAAAAAAGGCAGCAGGCAATCATTGAAACTAAATGATAACATACATCACGACGCAGACAATCACTTCATTTCATGCTGCTTGTGATTTGGGCTTTCGGGCAGCTGTTTTCACCACCTGCTCCCCCATATCCCTCCTCGCCTGACCTGTCACCGACCAGCTTGTAGAGGTCAGGCATGCGTCGCCAACGATGCACCGTCTCGAACGGACCGAAGTCGAGGGTGAGGCAGTCGGCCGACTCTGGCCAGTCCGGCTCACTCTGCTGCCCCGCTCTCCTGACCACCGCCATCACCTGGGGACAGGATGGCTCACTTTGCTGCCACATTCTCCTGACCATTGCCATCACCTGGGGACAGGACGGCTCACTCTGCTGCCCTGCTCTCCTGACCACCGCCATAACCTGTGGACATGACGACTCACTCTGCTGTCCCGCTCTCCTGACCACCGCCATCACCTGGAGACAGGATGGCTCACTCTGCTGCCCCACTCTCCTGACCACTGCCATCACCTGGGGACAGGACAGCTAACTCTGCTGCCCCACTCTCCTGACCACTGCCATCACCTGGGGACAGGACGGCTCACTCTGCTGCCACATTCTCCTGACCATTGCCATCACCTGGGGACAGGACGGCTAACTCTGCTGCCCCACTCTCCTGACCACTGCCATCACCTGGGGACAGGACGGCTCACTCTGCTGCCCCGCTCTCCTGACCACTGCCATCACCTGGGGACAGGATGGCTCACTTTGCTGCCACATTCTCCTGACCATTGCCATCACCTGGGGACAGGACGGCTCACTCTGCTGCCCTGCTCTCCTGACCACCACCATCACCTGGGGACAAGACGGCTCACCCTGCTTCCCCACTCTCCTGACCACTGCCATCACTTAGGGACAGGATGGCTGGTCGAGCTCACTCTGCTGCCCTGTTCTCCTGACCACCGCCATCACCTGGGGACAGTGCACAGATGGCTAGTAGGGCTCACAATAGACACAATTTGTCAGGGCATTGGGCATCTTGGGAACTTTCAATGCAATTTCAAGGGCTACACATACTTACTTGGTTTGGATTTATTTTGGAAGGGCCAGATTCAACTTTGGTTCCACAGTGCTACCTTTTGGAGCCCAGCATAATTTCCAGGTACCAAGCCTCACTTTGTGTGTCTGGTATAATTTTCAGTGACTCTTTGGGGGCCCCAGCATGATTGTTGCAGGAGTCCAGCCAGATTTATAGAGGCTCCCAGCATTATTTTCATTTGCCCTCATGCAATTATGGGGGGCTCAGTGTGATTTGCATGGGCCTGGTCAGATCTTCTGGGGTTCCAGTATAGTTTTCATGGACCAACACCACCTTTGGGGGTCTGAGCTTGACTTTCAAGGGCCCAGCCTGATTTTATTTTTGGGCCCATGATGATCTTCAGAGGCCTTGACCTGACCTTTTGCATGCCCTAGAATAATTTGTATTGGTCATTGTATGACTTGGGGGGGGGGAGCAGCATGACTGTTAGGAGCCCTGCAACATCCTTTGATTTTCATGGGCCCAGCACACCCTTTTTGGAACCACAATTGATATTCAGGGGTTCCAGCACAAGTTATTGGGGCTCTCAGCATGGTTTTTATGGGCCAGACACAGTTTTTCCAAACCCAGAAACGATTATTGGGGCACCACAACTTCTTGCAGGAGCAATTGTTCCCATTGCCCTCCGCCTTCAGTACGTGACTGCCTAGTGCTTGTAATTCTGTACACCCACATTCTTGTGATGAGAATACAACACTCCACCACAAAATCATTGTCTGTTCCAAATTTATTTTCTGGCAGTGGTTAGAGGATTTTCATTGAAAGAAACAGCATAAATATGAATATACCTAGATTGTTCACTTTTGCCTTCTGTAAACACAGAACAGTTACTGACTTGGTCATAAAGAAACAACAGTAAAGCTATTCAATGCATGATGTTGAATGTGTTTGAGGATACTCCTACCCCTTCCCCTGCATCAACCAGAGGCCAATTTCAAGATGAATGCATGCCCTAATTAATTCAGAATGGAGTGCTTACATGCTTGTTCTATTCTTGAAATCTGCCCTCAATGTGGGTCTTCATGCCTCCACTGTCAGTGTTAACATCAATATTTGAAAGGTGTGGTAGCTGCAATGAAATGTGTGTTTGTTTGTTTACATTCAAAGCTTGGGTTATTTTCTGATCAAGTGTTCATAAAATTGAACAACATATTGTTCTAAAAGAAAGATAAGTTTACATTGTTTGACATGATATATGTTTGTTCTTCCTTATCTGCTTGAGCACAATTTTGTGGTGACTATTCAAACAATGGATTTTACAATGACTCAATGATAAAATGGCCTACATATTTTGAAATAATATATTTTTCAAATGGTAATTCAGTGATCAAATACTGTGAAATGAATAATATAAAGAAGAAATAAGGCAAATGACACCAAAAGGTGCAAAATATTATATTTATTTGGAAACAAGGTCATTCAATATTATTAACCTTCAATCAGAAAGTCATCTCACTTTTGAATGTAAACAAACAAACCCACATTCCCTTGCAACTGTTACACCTTTCAAATAATGACATTGACACTGACAGATCAAGCACGAGACTGATGTGCATGAAGGGTGGGATTGAACTGGTGAAATTAATATAAGCAGAACAAGCACATACATACCCCATATCTAAATTTATTTGTGCATAAATTCACCATTTTATATCACTGACAACTATCCATCAAAATCCATAGCTGAGGTAGAACATGCATTATCACATAAAATCATGGTCAAGCAGTGCATTGACCATGATTGTTGACAATCAACAACCTTCATGAAATATAAATGATGGAAGGACACACATTTCTCAATAGTTCAATAGAATCAATAGTAGAGTACCTACCCATGAACCTAGGATGACACGCTACTACTACATTTATACGTTTTTGATCGCACTGCGAAGCTACCCTGCAAGAAAAACAATAATTAACATCGCCTAACTGACTAACCTGTGATTCCTATAACGGGCGATGGCGATAATATAGCAGCTGCGCTGGCAGCTCCCGGCAGCCCCCGTCCCCTCGTTTGCACGGATCCTGTGCAGTGCTATTTTGTATTTTCTGCGCAGCGCATGTAACATCTCTAGTGCTCCTGATTTTGCCACAATGGGGTCTGCTACACTTTTTTGAGCCGAGTAAAGATTATGTTGGGTATATGTGCTTTAAATTATAAGTCAGTATGTGCTTGTTATTTGTGATTTATATAAGCTAAAAAGTACAAAAATTGTTTAAAACATATTAAATACCTCATTTGATTCCAATAATCTGATTGGCTGACAAAGCGCTGACGTCACTCGATAGTACGGCTGCCAAGGGTATTATTTACAAGGTTATTTGCGCCTGACGAGGGTGGGGAAATAGCGTGCTGGCGAGAGTTTCGAATTTGTGCGTAAAAGTCCATGAAAATGAGCTCAACTGTGACTTATAAGTGGTGTTTTGTGCTTCAGTGCACTAATTCTACCTCTCTCACGCCTAACAAAATATTCCTACCAGTACCCCGTGCTGTTGAACCCCGACGTAAATGGGCCCAAATGGCGAGGCGTGACGATAAGGACAGTTTGGTGTCTTCTGCCCTGGTTCTGCTGTGAAGATCATTTAGGTAAGTTCAACCTCTGCTGAAAATGGAAAACTGGAGAAATTCAATTTGTACAATTTTTGCCCACTGCTCGGACTGTGAGGGACTAAAACTCCTATTTTGGGTGCTGGGTCTCAGCGAGACCACTTTTCGTTTCTTGTAATGTGTGTGTATGCAATAACTGTCAATGGATTCATTTCACTACCCCCTTGGATCCACCTTTGCCCCTAGTCAATGCTGTCAATGCTCATTTGTACAGTAGGGGAAGGCAGGGCAATCCCAGACAGTGGGTAATGCCAGACACCATCCTGTAGAGAAAACTATGACCACCGCTGATTAGCTGATGCTGCTTACGAAATATTTGGCCATCATCCAGCTCATGTGACAATCGATCATCCAGATCAGCTGCCTTATTTGGTTTTTGTAACCAAAAGATTGTTTTCCTGCCTTTGTTTTTATAAAAGCCATAAAGTCATAAAGTATTAAGGCTTAATAAGAGCCACAGGGGCCCATCTGGGTTAAGCCTATCTAGAAAAGGTACTAGAAATGTACATACTCCCACCCCAATCAATCCTTATCCCAAGTTCCTAGGAAGCTATGTATCCCAGCCTGTCTAGCACCACTCACTTGCTCCCGCATAACACCCTCAACAATCACAAGCTCTTCCCATCACACCCATCGTGCCACCATAGACAATCTCATCAGCATCACATCCCAAAGGAAGGTGCTGAATCCACTGCTAGGCACACCCCACACAAATTCATAAAGCGTTCAGACTTAATAAGAGACTCTCTTGCTATTGCATAATACACTCAACAATTTCAAACTCCTCCCATCATACCCACTGTGACCACCTGGGCATATGATGCCCCTGCTACAGACTGCCCTTTACATTTTACTTTACATTAAAAAGAACCTTATGAGTTAAAACTATGCAAATATATGCACAGAAGTAATTGCTAAATACCTATCCTTTGATGCATGTTATATATTCCCCCCCCCCTTGTACAAACATGGGGAAAAGTCTATGAAATTGTAGATTGCTGTGGATGTAGCCATATCCATCAGCCATAGGCAGCCAACTGATGTCATCATTCCTACTAAAATCCTTTTTGCCACCAGCATTTTCTGCCAGCCAGTTTTAATTGGTAAAACCAGTAGCAGAAATAAATTATGCCAGCTGCTGCTCCCCCGCCCTCCTGTACCACAATCTCAAACCCCCTGTAACCATCATGTCTCACCTCTGATTCTTCACCGCCCGGATCTCAGCAGACACGTGGAGGTCGGACTTGGAGAAAAACTCAGCTACCATGATGTGATTTATGTCAGGGAGGTTTCTATAATCCGCTTTTACATACCCAGGCTCCATCCTTCCAGTTAATAGTCCAATCTGACTGACTTTAATGCGAAAAATATGTCTCAAAACACTAATAGATACCCTCCACAACGAACGAACTTCCCAAGGCCGTATGAACTTCTCACCTTGTATACGCGTTTATATTGTTTGTCTCGTATGCGCCATTTGGCTTACTATCGAGTGACGTCACGCGTGAATACTGCCCCGAGGGCATTTAAAGAAAGTGGATTTTCTCCATGATTTCGGCATTTTCAACATTCAATATGAGCATTTTTGAACTCAGCGTGATTTTATACATCGGAAACCAACGCTGACCAAATTTGTGTAGCGGACCCCATTGTTTACCTTTTTCGAAAAAATGACAAGCATCAAACGACTTTTCGCTTATCGCAAGGCACAAAAACGGAATAATATTTTTCATTATATTCAGCACTAGAAAATATATTGCATACCAGCAATACTATAACAAGCTCCTTGTGAGGCCGACCATCACAATAGTGTAAGATGCTTCCTCACTAGGCGGTTTTAAAGTGGCAATCTTTTTCTATTAGTTCATATGCTGCTGTCTGAAAGATGAACGAAGGCCGTTTGAGCGGTGGAAGGCATTCGAGAGGCGGTGGTAGTTTCAGCGGTCACAGAATTTTAAGCGGTGATGGCCACCTCGTTTGTGACGACCATACCAGAAGTCATTACGACCTCGGCGGCAGCGGACGCAGTTTCAACCAAGGCGTTTCAACGATCGCCTCAGCGGCCCCAGCTGTTCTAGAGGTGGCAATCGCACAAGCAACGACGCCCGCCCCAATGGCCTGATCACAGCTTCCCCAGCAGCCATGGCCGCTCCAGCGATGGCCGCTCCAGCGATGGCGAGAAAAAACAGCCCAACAATGATTGTGGTGATGTCCGCCATAGCGTGCTGCTGCTTCGCCTTAGACCGGGGTGACGCTGAAAGAACAACTGCAGGATGCAGTGTGTTGGATTGGGTGCATCGCCCTCGTCAAGCCTGTTCCCAGATCTTCCCCTGTCACCACGTCCTGCACTTATTTCCCCGCTGGTATTCACGTCTAATTTTGAGGAAGTATGAAAGTGCTGAAATGGTGCAACAACGTAGGCCATTCCGTGTCATAAACTCATGCAACGATTTTTGAGCATAGTGGATAGCAGAAAGAGGCAAGTGTGCCCATGGAGATGAGCAATTTCATTTTATCCCAGCTAATAATATGCATGGCTTCATTAGACATGCGTCAGTACCCTTAATCGTAGAGGGTGGCTGGCTGGCTTGACTAGGCTTGCTAAGGTGGCTGTGCTGGCTAGGTCTGGCGTCCTGAGCTGGCTGGATGGATGGCCAGTTTTTCAGGCTGGCTGGCTTGCCAGGCTGCCTTGGACTAGCTTGCTGGCTGGGCTTGCCAAGCTGGCTGGCTGGCTGGCTTGACTGGGCTACCTGAGCTGGCTGGCTGGTTGGCTGGTGCTTGGACTGAGCTAGCTGAGCTGGCTTGGTTGGGTCGCCCTGGCTTGCCGAGCTGGTTTGCTGGCTGGCTGGCTGGCCCCGCCTGGGTTGCCTAGCTAGCTTGGTCTGGCTTTCCAGACTGGCTTAGCATGGCTAGTTAGCCTGGTACATTTGCACATACATTTGTTCGTGGCGTGTAGACCCTTTCCCTGTTTTTGCACGAAATGTCAGTTTTTTGTGGTTGTGGTGTCCTTTTCCCATGCTCCTCTAATTTTACGTTGGGTATGTATACCGGATAACTTATCAAAGGGCAAAATGTCGAGCGGAGTAAACTTGCAAGCAAAATATTGAATCCGTAAAATATCGAATGCGGAAAATATTTACAACGGAAAATATCGAATTACATCCATCGAATGTGCAGTCTATCGAATACCTCAAATATCGAATCGCGAGATATAAAATGTTCAAAATATTGAAGGTCAAGGTTGGAGATTTCCCACGAAGCCAAGGGTGGAACAAAACCGATACTTTTAAGATATACTTTCAGGATTTAATAGAGGGAATGACAAATTAACATTAGCAGAGTACCAAACGAGGAGGTTCAGACCCCCCACCCGCAATGGATCTCCTGCCATGTCGGATACGCAACATACCGAATCAGAATTTACCTTGACATTTACTGAAAATTATTTGTGAGGCCTAATACATTTCTGAGCATAGTGGATAGTAGAAAGAGGCAAGTGTGCCATGGCAGTCTAAATGAAAAGCCTCTTGTCCCGTGATATCATTGTGTAAATATTACGCGGGTCAATGCATGTGCCGTGCTTATGCTTCTTCCTTGGTGCTTAGTGCCTGCCGATATGAAATGCCTGGTAGATAACATAACATTTAGCTTGTCACTGAATTATCAGCAATTTGTGTACCTACTTCCTGCTAATCTTACTTCAGCCTGTTGATCTATACCGGCCGCAATAACAGCTTCAGCACATTTTGTCGCATGGTACTCATTTGGACCAAAAGCCACCTCGGTACCGTCTGAAAGGCCAGTTCTCGCCCGCACGCAGGAATACGCGAAAAATCAGCACCCATAAACATCGTGATTGGAATGGATATTCGGGCCAGCTGTGACACCCAGTGGCGCGTTGTGTCCGCATGGATGTTGAGGCCCGCCGTATCCGATGTCCGCAGCTGCACGTTGTGTCCGCATGGGTGTTGAGGCTTGCCGTATCCGATGTCCGCAGCCGCACGTTGTGTTGGTATGGGTGTAGAGGCCTGCCGTATCCGATGTCCGCAGCCGCACGTTGTGTTGGTATGGGTGTAGAGGCCTGCCGTATCCGATGTCCGCAGCTGCACGTTGTGTTGGTATGGGTGTTGAGGCCTGTTGTATCCGATGTCTGCAGCCACACGTTGTGTTGGTATGGGTGTTGAGGCCTATCGTATCCGATGTCCGCAGCTGCACGTTGTGTTGGTATGGGTGTTGAGGCCTGTTGTATCCGATGTCTGCAGCCACACGTTGTGTTGGTATGGGTGTTGAGGCCTATCGTATCCGATGTCCGCAGCCGCACGTTGTGTTGGTATGGGTGTTGAGGCCTGCCGTATCCGATGTCCGCAGTCGCACGTTGTGTTGGTATGGGTGTTGAGGCCTGCCGTATCCGATGTCCGCAGTCGCGCGTTGTGGATATCGGATGCATATAATGAGGAGATATACCAATTGGGGCTGATGTGATTGATCGATATCGCATGTGTGCGAGGGCAATGCCATTATATTGCCTGCTCTGATGAGAATACACGGTATGACAAGATTAACCAACGAGTGATGTGGGAAGACGTCCGTAGACCGGGCGTTTGCGCTTCGTTCACACCCATCTCATAAGTGGGATGCTTGCAACGCGTTAATTAATTAGTTAGATATGGCCACGCCTGTTTCCCACCTGAGGATCCGATCTGCCACCAGTATGGCAGGTCGGACCACCGTGCGACATGAATGCAATTCTCCACACCGCCTATCCCACCGGCCACCGCGTGTTAGACCTTCGTAGTGGACTACTAGAAGGAAGCATGCTTTCATCCAGGATTGTCAGCGATGTTGGTACAGTGTTTTGCAATCCGGCTCATCTAAGTCTGTTGTGTCTCCGGGTAGCCGCTTACGTTATGAATTGCAGAGCAAATCGGCTCATCTACGTCCGATAACACCTCTGTGTAATCGCTTAACGTCAGTTAAATTGGAAAGCACGTCGGCTTATCTACGCCCGATGGTACCGCTACGTTGAAATTTATTTTCAATGGCAAAACGAACCCTCTCGTGCATGCCCGATGTCATTCGTGGATGGCTGTTTACGGTATTCCTACAAGTGTGTGCGCGGGCATGCATTACGTGCTGGAATGCGTGTTGTGTTTGTTGTGCGAGTTGGTGGTGTGGTGTCTGCAATGCTCCTGCTAGTTTGGTGGCGTACATGTAGCCAAACAATAGCTGGATGATTTCTGGGTGCTTGTCACACAGAAGCGATGGAAGCGAGAGGGTGATGCTCTCCTTTTGGCAGGTCTTGAGTGGTTGTCTTTGAGTGCCAACGCTACTGACTGCAGTCTGGCAGGATGTGGTCCATGCTTAGCGTGGTGCTGCAGGTGCCACAGTGAGGTGTTGCATAATGGTCATCCTCTAGTTGATGCTATTAGCTTGGCGTAGTCCGTCCACTGACGAGTGAGCAGGCGTCTTTTTCGCCACCACATGGGACAGTGCCTCTGCTTTTACACACCATGCTTAGTGATGCGAATCATGAATGTGATGGTCAGAAGAAGAAAAAAGGCAGAATGAGTCAATTTACGGGTGTATAGCTACATCGTGCAGGCGGATAGGAACGTTCCTGAACAAAAGACGGGGAAGAATCACTTTGTCCCACAGGGCTAACAGCTGGGTTCACGAAAAGTGGGGGTGAGGACTCACTCTGTGGCTCACCTGCACTAACGTTCATTTGTCTTTGATCTCGTATATATAATGAAGATAAGGCATCTATGCAAAATATGTACGTGCATAAAAGTGTCAACAACACTTTTTATGGCCGCCGAGCATGTTATCGAGCCGCAAAGAACATCTACGAGCCCTGGCGAATGCCTACAGATCCCTACGAACGCATGCGGGCCATTGCCAACATCTACTGGCACTTGCGCACGCCTATGAGGTTTTTCTAAGGTCTGCGGGCTCTTGCATACGTTTGCAGGTCCTTACAAACGTCTACGGCCCCTGCGAACGCCTGTACGGGTCCTTATACGAGCGTCTACGGGCCAGTATTCGAGAGTTTGCCGACCGCTGCAAGCGTTTACTAGTAAGCGCTTGTGATGAGGGCCCGTAGAATCCCAAGCATTTTTGGCAGCTTGCATCCAGATGCATATTCAAGCGGTCTACATTCCTGATTATAAATGCGTTGTCATGTATATTATTTATTTATAGATCATATGACTGGGCCACCAATGATCAGAACAAAATATATGGTGAAAAGTGGGCCCTTTCGAGAAAAAAAAAACTTCAATCCGAGACTTCAAAACTAGCGGGGGCTCTAGCAATCCTGCAGACAATCCGCCCCTCTTTGGACAATGGCCATACCCCTGGACCCCACCAACCAAATCGGCTAATCTCATCTTCATGCAATTAGCCTCATTTGGTCAAGCCAACAATTTTCCAACTTCTCCACCCAGGTATATGTATATATAGATGTGTGTGTGTGTGTGTGTGTGTGTGTGTGTGTGTGTGTGTGTGTGTGTGTGTGTGTGTGCGTCGTAAGATGTTCCTCTGCCAACCGACAGCCGAACCCATCCTCCAGGGATGTCCTGGAATGGCGCAGGTACGTGAGGCTTTAAAAATGAATCCATAGCAGGTGTGTAGTTTTGTGGGGATTTTTGGGGAAGAGCACTTTCTCCGCCTAATGTTGGCTGTGCCCCACCGCTGATAATTTCAACTTTTAGCATGGGACCCAATGTGACATACCCCGAATCTATTTGAGCCCGCCCATTGCCTTCATGTAATATATCCACCCGACGATTTTCATGAACCTACACCTATGATTCAAGGCATGCGATTCCATCGGCCCTTTCGAATATAAACCAGAAACGATGTCTGACAAGCTGAAGTCGGCCAATTCTTAAATTATATTGCAGCCATTCTATTGCAGCCAAAACTCTGCTACGAGAAGGTTGGACTAATTTGGAAGAAACCTTCATCGATCGAGCATGGTTTCAGCTGCAATGGAGGGAAATCTTATATTCTTTGTTGTTAAATATCGTTTTAATATTCTTGGATATCGTTCAAGGTTTGGATGTTTAAAAGAGCTGATTGAATCGCAGCGATGACTCGATTGGTGAAGGTTTCATGCAAATCGGTCCAACCATCTCGGAACATGGTCTCGGCTGGCAATTTTGGTTGCAACGGGGTTGGTTTTGAACGACCTAGTTACGACTGTTAAGCATTGTTTCAGACTTAGATGTTCAAAAACGCTGATGACATGGCATCTTCTGAATCGATTGGTGAAGGCTGTATGTAAATCGGTCCAACCATCCCGGAGTATGGTATCGGATGCAAGCTCTGGATGCAGAATAGACACAGCCTTCACCATCTCGTGTGCTGGCTGGCGCTGGTACTATTCCATTACCTGCCGACACGTGATGATCCCGGGCCCACCGGGCCCGCGGCCGCTGCGGCTCCGGCGACCAAACGGGCGAGAAAACCAGCAGCCAATCAGCGGCGAGGAGGATGACGTCACACGCTCTGCGGCCTCTGCGACTCTGGCCGCCGCCTGACCATGGAACGGATTGGAAACCAACAGCTGTTTGCGTATCTAGCGGCGGGTAAGTAAAAACACGGAATCGCGGCCGGTTTTGGGCCGTGCGCCTATGGGAATTCTGGGTACGCATTTCGTATTGGATTTTTTTCCAATTGATGCAGCCATTCCAGTAGGATTACATCACACTTTCATGATACATAATTGATCAAGGAACCTTACCGTTCTTTCCTTATTGATTTATTAGGCTCCGTGCAGAAGTTGTGTTGGTGCGAAGTGAAGACATCTTTGAGAGGGAGCCCACCTCGTCCAAAGGGTCGGCACACCGATGTTGGCATCTTGAAGATCTTTATTTTCAATCATTATCTCTTATATCTCTATATTTATCTTTATCTTGAAATGACTGTACGGGGCAAAGTACATGAAGGCAATGTACAGACGAAAATGAATTGGGCCCACATTCCATTGGCTCCCATGTTAGAATTTGAAATAATTGCGGGGTTGGTAAAGCAAACATTGAGGTCGCAGTCCCCCTCAAAGGTATATACAACATCCCTGAGTCGAACAACCGGCAAGTGGTAGCGAATCGGCGAGAGGTAGTGCTGCCAGCTAGGGCATGACGCAAAGGTTGATCTAATGGGGGGGGGAGAAAATCGCGCCCCTTATGACTCGAAGGATGCCTCTCTTGTAGGTTCCAGTGTACCCCCTCCCTCGAAATACTCAGCGGAACGCGCTTCTCGGCCTGGGAACGGCAGTCCTCTGAGAATCCGAACACACACCACAAATTTGTCGGCGAGAGTCACTCCTCAGACAAAAACAAATGCTACCCCTCTGGTAGACCGGAGTGCACCCCATCCAAATATTCTGGACCAAGAGCCGCCACTGTGGAGAAATGACGCCTCCTTGGAAAAATCATGAATCTGTCAGTGGTATGGTTTAGGGGAGGGGTTTGCACCCTCCATGGGCCTTCCGATCAATCCTCCGCGGACTGGTGAGTACGCTGAAGTGTAATCTCCATTCAGTCGTGTAAACCACTCCACCTGAAAATATCGGCCACATATCTAGAGAGCAAGGAGGGTGGGGGCAAAAACGGAACCGCCTATTGAAGGGCTTATCTTTAGTGGTGAAACTGCCCCCTCAATGCTTGATTCCACCACCAACAATAATCTCAACTTTTAGCATGGGAGCATATGTAATGTGTCCCTTCTATTCATTTTGGTTTACCCATTGCCTTCATGTACTTTGCCCTATTCGATCGTTTTAAGAAGTCAACGGGTGTGCCACTGCCGACCCTTACGGCGAAATGGGCTCCCTCCCACAGACGCCTTCACTTCGCATCACGACAACTTCGGAACGGAGCATAATAAATCAATAAGGAAAGAACGGTGAGGTTCCTTGATCAATTCTGTATCATGGAAGGCAGATGCAATCCTCCTGGGATGACTGAATCAATTGGGAAAAATGCCAATACGAAATGCGTCGCGGAACTCCCAAAGGCTCACGGCCTAAAACCGGCCGCGATTCTGTATTTTTACCTACCCGCCGCTAGGTGGCAGGTTGGTGCCGCTGAACGCGCAGATGAAAGGCGCCGACGCGGAGTTTCCAATCCAGGCGTACATCATCCATGGCCTGACCAGGGAGAAAAGCGACCGCGAAGCTGCATTGAACTCAGGCGTGTTGTTGTGTTATATACTTTTGAGGAGGCAAGTGCT
The DNA here is from genome assembly GCA_034440575.1 of Imbricaverruca yamaguchii. Classification (NCBI taxonomy): domain Eukaryota; kingdom Metazoa; phylum Arthropoda; class Thecostraca; family Neoverrucidae; genus Imbricaverruca; species Imbricaverruca yamaguchii. The sequence goes on along the minus strand of JAOTOL010001527.1, from coordinate 809,440 downwards.
CCCTCAAGGTTGGTTTTGTTCCCCAATAATTTATACTAATAACATGGGACCCCAGGAGTGTGCCCCTTCCACAAATCCATTTCTGACAGCCGTTGACATGTACGTATGTCATATCTCCTCCCAAATAGTTCGTAGGAATCAACGCCCGTGCTTGAACTCATGGGTGTCACTTTGTGAAGTTGGTTGTGGGGTGGGGGTAGGCACACGAACTTTTTGATGGCCAAAATCGTCCTGAAAACCACTTGCATCTAGTATGCGCCCAATGGTTAAGCTTCATATGATTTCTGGAGGGAAGCTGAACCGATGGTTGAGGTGACCAAATGAATCAGTGGGCCAGTACCTCCCTCAGCATATATAAAATTACGTCCAAATGTGAACTCTGAAGAGGTCAGTGCAAAACTGAGAAAACTCACCTTGGCGCAGTCCCAGAAAACATGCCGATGTCGGCCCGATGTCGGCCTGCTGTCGGCCCGCTGTCGGGCCGATGTCGGCCCGATGTCGGCCCGATGTCGGCATGTGCCGGGACGAGCTCGGCATCTCGTGAGCGGCATGCCATTGGGCCACTCTCGGCCCGGCATAGGCAAAATGACTCTGAATATCAGCATCTGTCGGGTTGAGCTCATGTTGATTAGACACGGCCAGCCGACGTCGAGCAATGGTCGGATCAACGGCAGCAAATTCATGTCGATGGCGGCGTGACGATATCGGGCCGCCGTCGGGTCGGCAGCGCCAGTGTATTTAAAAACACACATTAGCCTAGCAACAAGACTTTAAAAGAGCGCTGGCACACCATTATGGGAGGCGGAAAACTAGCTCAATGTTGGTACCGACCTTAGCAACAGTAAGCTTCAAGGTGGTGCACTTTGACCTCCCACCCAGTGAACATGCCGAAAGCAGTCCAAAGTCTGCCCGATGCTGGAAAATTAAACTTGCGAATATCAGCAAGTAACACGATGCTTTCGGATATCCGTCGAGACTACGCTCAGCTCTGGGGTATATGACCGCCAAGGTAGCACTGCCAGCTGACAAATTGGCGCTGCGGTTAAATTAGCGAAGCAAGCGACAGGCGAATTAGACACCTGTTAGCCCCATATGCGGCTTGTCATCTGTTGTGACATCAACAAATGCGTGACGTCACATCCAAGTGCCTGAGGAAAAACTCCTATTCGTCTGATTGGTCCTCTCCGTTCCGGCCACTGCAACACCCGCTTGCCGAAAGTGTTCCGGGGAGCGAGTGATGGAAAAGTACCTGGGCGCAGCGAGCGCCCCAGGGCGGCTTAGGTGCGCTGCCGTGTGGCGAGTTGGGCGAGGAGCCGGCTTCATATGCTGTCGGCGCACGACAGCACCAGCACCCGCTCCGTCCAGCCCGGCGCTTTGATGCCTCACACCGCGAGCAACGGTCGCAGCAGAAGATCGACAGCGGGGCCGTACTCGCTGGGCCGTCGGCAGGACAACTTCGACCTGGGGTAGCCGTGTCGGCGAGCCGTCAGCACTGACCAGACTCCAGCGGGGCACCGCCGACCCTGGGACCGCCCGGTGAGTGTCCTGCTGCCCGGCAGGGTGTATGTCAGCAGGCCAGCTGTGCGGGCGGCAGGCCCAACAGTCGGCAGTGTTGCCACCGCAGTGGAATCGACTTGCCATCCCATTTGGTACATACCTATTCAGTGACGTAGCCATGACTTGTTCTGAGGGGTGAACATCTGATGAGGGACCTATAGAGCCCCCATCCCTCCTTGATCCACTTTTCCGAAGCTCGTCGTCGGATTTCGGTCCCTAGACTAGGCAGATAGGAATTAATCTTCATCCTCAGGATCCTCTTCTGCTTTTAGGACCACACCAGTCCTTAATAGTCTTGTATGTCTCATGTTCAGGTATTTCGCATCTGAGGTGGGCCCTGGCTGGTCTCCTTCAGCTCCCAGGGGTTCTGTTCATATCTCAGATGTCCTATCAAATCCAGGGGCGGTCCGTGGCACCCAAGTGAGGTGAGGCAGGACAAAATCGCCAGATTTCGACCAGCATTTTTAATAAGTACCCATTATTGTTATGTGTTAAGATGAGTATGAACAACATAATTTGGCGCTGCAAGGTGCCAAACCTATCACCATCGTTCCGAAGTCAGTGGATTTCAACCTTCTCCCTCGTGTTTAAATGCTTCCGAAATTGCCGGAAGTTTTCATATATAATATATCATTGAGGTTTTCATATATTTCCGTTACATAAACCGCAATGGCTGGCATACGCACACAAATATCATATATATTAATGTATATTATATTATACCTTTATATATAATTATTATTGTTGTTATACTTATTATTGATTATTTCAGTGCAAAATACATGAAGCTAATGGGAAGCCCCACATCGATGGATGCATGCTCCATGGTACCCTATGCGAAAACTCTAAAGTATTGATGTACATTGAGGCGGCACTTGCCTTTCAAAAATATACAAAAATAGCACGCCTGGTCTGGATACAAATGAATGAAAAATGGAAAACAATTCTGAAAACCAGCTGCAGGTTCCATATCTGTGCGTGAATGATAAGGGCGTGCTATTCCAACCAGCATAGGTGCCTCCGCCGGTAGCCTAAATATAATGTTGGTGCCTTTTCCTGGCCGGATGGGCGCCACCTTCCCATGGGGCACATGCCCCCAGTGCCCCCACCCTTGTTTACGCCCCTGCACCGAATGGGCGGAATTATGTCGCAACAGTTATCTCTTACTTGCTCCTACCCCTCCCACCCGGCCGTGATCTTCCGTTGGCCTGTCTCATCACACTGCTATTACCCGCGACACCACGCGATTTCTGCGGCGTTTGACATGAATGCACTCAGCGTGGGTCCAAGCGAAAAATCCTAGTGTTAGACCAAAATACGACTCATATTCATGGACAAGATTATTCGAGTTTTCAAATGAACCCCATTTCGTCCTATTTCGATGGTATTTAAGATCGGAAATATCGTGTGGAGAATACGAAAGTTTCGCTTGAGCACCTACGGAACTGAGCAATTGTCCAGTCCATGTGACGTCACCGATTGCCAAACGATATTGGAGGGCCCCGGCCTACACTGTGCTCGTTATGAAACGAAAACTTACTATATGACGATATGTGCGAGAGGCCAGCTTCTGCCGACCGATGATAGAGCTGTTTAGAAGCTAAGTTGTAAATGGTGTAGATGTAAATGAACTTCAATTTTCAATTTGAGTCACCAATGCATATTTGTTTCCAGTTTTTCAAGTCTACTATTCTCCAGTGGATGAAAGCATCATTCTATGACAATAACATGCAAAAATACTTCCAGCTCTACTCAGGGGGAGGGGCAGGTACCCCTTCAACCCTTGGAAACTATGTTTCTTTAACAGTCCGGGCCCCGTCATAGCCTTAGAGGCTCTTTACGTACCAACAGGAATCCTCTTCTTTGGCTCGTCTCGTCTCCATAGATCAGAGACCTACCACCCTGATGCCCGCCGTCAGCTCAGAGCCCCTCTATCTGGTCCAAAGCCGACCCAGTGGATCCGCACGCCCAGCCCGGGGCTCTCATCCGTCGGCTTAGGGACCCTCTTTCACGGCTCAGGACACTTCATCTGGCCGGAGCTTGGGCTTTCTTCAAAAGCTTGGGCCTCTATTACGCAAGGGGCGCCCTGTGTAGTTTCGGCCTCAGCGGCCCAGAGGCCTTTCATTCCAGCTCTGGGCCTTCTCTGGTGGCTCGGGGTCCTCTCGCGGCTAGTGGGCCTCTCCGTCGGTGCAGGGGCCCTCCTTAGCGATCCAGGGCCTCCTCTGTCAGGCCTGAGGCCCTCTTTCAACAGCTTGGGCGCCCTCCATCAGTCGAGGGGCCCTTGTACGGCTTGGGCTCCATCCGTCGGCCCAAGGGCTCTTTCTGACGGCCCAAGGTCATCTCCGACAACTATGGCCCCCTTCCGTCGTCTAAAAGCCCTCTTTGATGTGTCGGGACCTTTTTTTCGGCAAGCCGCAGACCCATTTTCAAACACTTCGACCCTGTTCATCAAGTCAGTGGCCATTTCTTTGTCCTGGGCTCCGCCGACAGCCAGGAGACCCTTCATATCGGCTCGGAGCCCTCTCCGTCAGCCCGAGACTCTTCCATCGGGCTGTGGGCCCTTCGTCGACCTGGAAGCCCTTCGTGTTTGCCTAGCCAAGGGTCGTCAACATCTCCCTAAATGCATTCTGCATTGACTCGGGGCCCTCTTCATTGGTCCGTTACCCATTTCGTCATCCTGCTCCTCTTTTCACCGATATAATGGTCCTACACATCGGGCAGGGGTCCGTACGGGCCCCATGCACCGGCGCTTTGAGAACACCATCCGAGCCCCACTATGAATACGCTAAGAACCTACGTCAGGGCCTTCTTTAGATTGTTGGCTTCAGAGGCCATAGTCTTACAGTCATTGCTACGCTTCTCCTCTCCCGGCCAAAATTTATTCAAGCCCCTGACCTGCGTGAACTGAAATGTACGTGTTTTAAATATTAATTGTCTTTCGTTTTGCTCCGAAACCTCAAAGTAGAAGGAACAAACTTCGGAATGTTTTTTGGTTGGAGTAGGGAGCATAGCCGCTGCTTCGGTTTGCCATCCCCCTCCCCTTCAGTGATTTTGACTTAAGATTGGCCGTGCTGCCCGACAATGGCGCAGCAAAAGAGGCCGGGATCCGCCTCCCCATCCGCCCTTATTAACCAAAAATGCAACGGCTCAAACGAGTAATTAAAAAATTTGAACTACGCATAGCCTTAAATTTTAGACACGCTTCGCGCAGCTAAAGGTTCCTCATTCTTCAACTCTTTCGTCGGGTCCCTGAGACAAATCATGGTTGCGCCACTGGTGCCCGGCGGGTACCCGGGCCACCCTAGCTGACCCACTGCTGCCCGGCGGGTACCCGCACCACCCCAGCTGAGACCCACTGCTGCCCGGCGGCTACCCGGGCCACCCCAGCTGACCCACTGCTGCCCGGCGGGTACCCGGACCACCCCAGCTGACCCACCGCTGCCCGGCGGGTACCCCGGGCCATCCCAGCTGACCCACTGCTGCCCGGCGGGTACCCGTGCCACCCCAGCTGACCTACCGCTGCCCGGCGGGTACCCGTGCCACCCCAGCTGACCCACCGCTGCCCGGCGGGTACCCGGGCCACCTCAGCTGACCCACTGCTGCCCGGCGGCTACCCGGACCACCCCAGCTGAGACCTACCGCTGCCCGGGCCACCCCAGCTGACCCACTGCTGCCCGGCGGGTACCCGGGCTACCCCAGCTGACCCACCGTTGCCCGGCGGGTACCCGGGCCACCCCAGCTGACCCACTGCTGCCCGGCGGGTACCCGGGCCACCTCCGACTCGCCCACCGCCCAGCCGCCGACCGACAGTTGGCCCGCGGCGCGTCTGACCGACCTCGCGGCAACTTTGCGTCAGCCGGCAGCCGACTGCAACGCGCCTGCGCGTCGCCCGCCGACTGACTACCTGTCGACGCCGCCGACGCCGTCGCCGTGCACTCGCGCCGACAGCCCCGCACAGTCCGCTCATGTCCGCCGCCGCTCGCCTGCCCGGCCGACTGGCCCGGGCCGGCCTCTCAGCTCGGCGGACCAGCACCCTGCTGGCGCTGGTCCAGCAGCGCTGCTGCCGGTCACGCCGCCGCACCGGCAGTCTGCTGGCCGCCGCTGCCCCCGCCCCCGCCCAGCCGGCCGCCCCCCGCATCGGTGGCGGCGTCCGTCTCTTCTCCACGCAACAATGGAAGAAGGTGAGTCGCGCACCTGCTGTTTATCTGACGTCTGACCCAGTGAGCGATATCACAAGTAAGCATGTCATTCAGGAAGTGTGCTGTTTCCTCTGACCGCCGTACTGAACCGAGATAACTTGTTGAAACCGAGATAACTGAACATATGGACTTGTTTCGTTTCTAGACGATTGATGTTGCATACATTCCCACCAATTTACGCAAGGAGCGTGTCATGTCTTCTTTTCATGCGCTTGCCACCATCGTTATGTGTCTTGGCATATTCGCCATGCTCCCATTGCAAGAGGAACATCTAATTATTTAAAAAGGAAGCGATATCGTACACGTGTGCAATAACGTAGCCTACGTCTGCTTTTGAGCTTGAAATACAATTTTCGACGTATTTAGTTTTTATAAAATTTAATCCAGTTATTCATTGAGCGGTGGGGAAGGTCGGCACTGGAGCATGCTACTAAAGACTACTTTTCGTCTTCCTATAAAAAGGTCGTCTTTGTCTGAAAAATCCTTTGAGTGGGGTGGAAAGGATTTCAGTCTTACTCCAGCATTTACCGCCCGGGGGAGTCACCATTTCATGGACGGACACGTCTCAATGCATCCCTATATCTGCTTCCGACACTGGTACACACACATCCTGCGTGACCTGTGTTTGATGCTCACATGTTCCTGTCCACCTTCGGTGAGGTGGTGTTTGTCAAAGCGCAGCCGTCGCTCTGGCAGACCGCACGGCAAGCCGTGCGGGAACGATGTCGCGCTATATCGATCCACCACGCAGAGCTCAGGGCACGGGCGGAGCCAGGGATTGTCGTGGGACACTCGTCTTTTGGGTCGCTTTTACCCGAGTGGTACCTCGGGCTGAAAATTCGTTGGGCGGGAAGGGGGAATGTACTCTAGCATACTTGGGGGGACGCCTATATCCCCGTTGGGACGCATTGCACGACCAGAGGGGCGCTACTTTTGCGTGGAGCACATTCTCCCAGTGCCCCCCTACCGGATATGCCTCTGGTGCTGATGGGATGACAGACCCTCCCCCTCCCCGGCCACGTAACCCGAGTGACACGTTCCACGGACCTTGGACGAAGGCCGCAGCCGGCGGCTCTCATTCTCGCACGTTCCGCGTGCCGGCCGAGGAAGGTCGGTATTTTTGGCCGGCGGCGACCGTGCGTGCCACCGGCTGCCAGAAAGTGGCGCCGCCTCTGTCGGTGGTCGATGGTCAATGGTCGGTGGTCGATGGTCGATGCTCAGCTGAGCGCCACGTGGCGACCGTGGTGGGTCAGGAATTCGGCAGGGCGTGGGACGAAGACTAGCAGGCTGGGGAAACTGTGAACACCTTGAGTTGTGGATGTTGGTTTATAAATCAGCTGCGGGGTTGATGTCAGTTTTGTATGGATTCCGTCTGACCTCCGTCATCGTCCCGCGACGGAGGTCAGCGCTACTGACAGGGTCCAGTGGTGCCTGGGGAGTACATACGTGCCAAATAGTGGTTCACGTTATCCGCTGTACATATCTGTTGCTACAGTGTACTCCAGTTTTTTGTCCAAAAATAACAACTGTCAAGCCATGTTTGAAAAGTAGCCACACCACGATAGTGAGAGTAAAGCATCTCACTACTAACTAACCTGCCGGCATTTTTTAACGGACGTTATTTTAGTGGCTGTAAGGGTGACTACCGGGATAAGTTTAATCAGCAGCAGGACTTGTCGAGTGGACCGTGAATCCACCACATAATGGAGATTTGATTTAAATGACATAATTTCAGCGAATAGTTTATCGTGCCGGAACGCCCAGGTACCGCCACACTGTCAATCGCTACCCCAGTCGCGTGTGCCTTCCGACTCGCTGCATGCAACAATTCCTGACCTTATTTAGAAAACAGTCGGCCAAGTGTCGACCGGCGGGATCGGCGAAGCTTGCCGTAAAAGTTTGACGACTGCTGGCCAAGGTTAGCCTGAGGAGGGCCGGCTGCGGTGTTCTGCACAAGTCTCGCGAGCAACTGCTTAGCCAGGACGTTTCTTTAGTGGGCGCCCGACCAAAAATAAATGTAGTGCAAATTTATGGTTTTGCGTGATGACAATATCAAATGTTTTTCGTTCATGTTGAGTATATTTGGTCCATAAGGCCCTCCCCACCCCACCCCCTGGCTGCGCCTCTGCTCGTGTGAACGGTGGCGTGGCGTGGCACCGTGAGTGTTGCCGTCACTGCAACGGATCCGCTGGTCGGTATACCGGACACTGGCCGACGCCCACGGGGGCGGGGGCACGTGTCGCTACGCCGCTGAGATGGGCGTTGAGCCACCCCCTACCCTCGGATGGCCTGGAGAAAGGTAGTGCGGGCTGACCGCGAGGCGTGAGGTGACGCGGACACCAACAGTGGTGCCGGGGTAGTCGTGTAACTAGACTCCTGGATGTCGACGCGCCCCTCGACTCAAATTCACCAAATAGACTCCTAGAAACAAAATTGTCCCGTCGAGTCCCATTTATGGCGCTTCGGCTGCACAGACTTGCTGCCGTCATGGAACGTACCAGTGCTTTGAACGTAGGTGCGCCATTGGTGCCAAGGCCCTGGACAGCTATGTGAGTCGCTTGTTTCAGAATTGGGAGGCGCAGCTAGGGGAGGTGGTGTCCTCTTAACAAAAATGATACACGTGATGAAACAAAATAAAAAATTGGAGATTAACAGTACATAAAAAGAAACTTTCAGCCTGTTTCGCACGCCGATATGTGGAAGCCAAGTGACCTGATTAGCCCTTTGGCGGGGCCTATGTCTGAGCCACTAGTTGATCGATACATCTTCAAGATTATATGTAGACACACCGGGATGATTCCAAAGCAGTGCTATCTGTAACATACCTAATGGGCAGTCCTGGACAGTAGGCCTATTTGGGTATAAGTCAAAATGCCGTCTAGGACCCAGACTTACGAAGGATAAAATAATACTCGCTTGTGGTAATCGTACGTGTATGCCTTTCGAGGGTTTCCACTCCGCACAGAAGCAGCTGGCAGACGTCCGTCAATTCATTTGCATAGACTGTAAATTATCTCAACTCTTCAGACGTATACAGAACGCGCTGCGGCAACATTTCGGCTTCCTCATTTAACAAATTTTGATCTTCAGCTTAACTAGAAACATAAATATAACATTATTGGTCGAGAAGCAAGGTAAACTAAAAGTACAAGAAGAGAACAATTTCAACCAAATCTTATCGTAGGGAAAATGGTTCATAGCAGGTATTGCAGATATAGTCTTTTAGCCAATGACTGATCCAGAAGGCTCGCTTTGGAGGGATCAACAAGTAGTCCGCATGTGGAAAATTTCCCCATGGGTTTTCTCCATGTCCCGGGCTTTCAATCCAACTGAGCTCCGAGCATCGGGACCAACCTGTTCTCATTGCATGTTTAATGTACAAAACCAACTTGTTCTCTTCGCAAGTATAATTTACAAGAGAGCGTGTTCGAAAAATTCCATCCGTGAGTAAGGTGGCATATGCCGTGTAAACTCCATTGCAACTGCATAACTCGCATTCCGCCATGAAGACGCGCCGATGTTGCTTAGCGGGATTGCGACTTGTAGCCAGCAGCGTGATCGTGCCGCTTCGTGTGTCGATGCCACCAACGTTGATGCCACGCAGTGTGACCGTGACCACTGCGTCGTACAGGGCTGCGGCTTGGCCTCCGGCCGGGGCACCGGCATGGCTTCTGGGACGAGGCCCCGCAGTGTGACCGTGACCCCTATGTGGTGCAGGGCTCTGGCTTGGCCGTCGGCCGGGGCACCAACATGGCTTCTGGTGCGAGGCCCCGCAGAGTGTGACCGTGACTCGTGTGTGGTGCAGGGCTCTGGCTTGGCCGTCGGCCGGGGCACCAACATGGCGTCTGGTGCGAGGCCCCGGCTGGCGCCGCTCACCGACCGCAGTCAGCTGAAGAACTCGCGCCGCATCGTGGTCAAAATGGGATCGGCCGTCATCACGCGCGAAGACGAGTGCGGTCTGGCTCTGGGTCGGCTGGCCTCCATCGTGGAACAGGTGCGCTGCTGCTGCCGCTCACCAGACCGCACCAGAACTCTGACAGCTGGCCTCTGGCTGTGACCAAGACTCTGCCAGCTGGCCTCTGGCTGTGACCAGCACTCTGCCAGCTGGCCTCTGGCTGTGACCAAGCCTCTGGCCTCTGGCCTTTGGTTGTCACCAGGACTCTGGCTGTCGGCGGCGCGAACTAGTTTCAGTAACCTGGGCTGGCTTCTGGCGACCTTTGTTGTTTATTTGTTCTAGTTACCAGGATGAAGTCTTAGCAAGCTTACTGCCGTCACTGTGCACTGAAGCTCAACCAACTGATCAACATAATGGCTGATACAGAAACATGAAAATGACATTGTGGGTGGATAAAAAATCCAAAATATGTATTTCGCGACATTTCTTAGAACTTGTGGAATGGGAATTCCCATATCCTTAAAATATGTTTTATCCATTCTCTAGGATAGAGGAAACTAATATAACTATTGTGCATTGTAACGTAGCGAATTGACCATTTAAGATCTGCATCCTTCCGTTGCATTCCAGGCTTTCTGCGATAAGTTTTCCCGTGTGCATCTCGCTGGTGTATTTTTATCGGGGGCATCTGTGTGGGCAGTTACCTGCTGGACCGATGGCCGGTGTATGTGCACCATTACTGGACGTCTACCTGACGTGACGTCATCACCGGACGGTTTCTCGGCCCCGCAGGTGGCGGAGCTCCAGAATGAGGGACGAGAGTGCCTGATGGTCACGTCCGGGATCGGTGGCGTTTGGTAAGCAGAAGCTGACCGAGGAGCTCGTCATGTCTCTCAGCATGAGGGAGACTATCGCCGGAAACAACGGCATTCGAACCAAGGTACGACGAGCCGCACCTCCTAACCTTCGCTTCACTCTTAATCCTCGGGTCTTCAACTCTCGGGGGGTCTTCATCCGCCCCCTCAGGTTTTTCGCGGATAGCGGACGAACGGCGCGCGGCAGCGCACCCAAATTTGGCATACCTTTTCCCACATCAATTTGACATGCTGATTCAAAATATTTTTGTCAGTTCATCTAGGGTCAACGAGTTATTCAAGGTCAGGTGAGGTCACCTCCAAAAACGTTAAACCAGTCGTCACGCCTTAACGAATACAATATTTTAATGAAACTTTCAGCGTTTTCTGATCTTCCTGGATGCAACAAAACGTACGAGTTCAATTTTTCTTCTTTTTTCGTTGTTGACTACATATAAATTTTACGTATTTGCCAAATTGCAGTTTAAATAGAGGATTCTAGCTAAAGTAAACATTTCTTATTAGGCAAGTTGACTTCCAACAACGTTTCTCGGCCTGCTCTACCCATCGGAAAAGGAAAATTAAAGAACACATGAAAACTCAAGATTTTGAAATTTCCAAAAAATAAAATGTTTTTTTTTTTTGGGGGGGGGGACAAAAAAATTGTTGCCCTGGTCGATTTCACTGTCCTTTTCTCATTCCAAATAATTGAATTAAAAAAAATATCCACAAAATGAACTCCCCAGAGTCAAAAACATAATGTAAGTCGTGAAAAGTCGTCAAAATCTAGCCCCCCTGGTAACGTAACTTTTGGGGGGCGGAGAAATTGTTTTGGAGGGTGGGCCCGGACCGTACTCGGCGAGCGCTTTCCGATGACACCACTTTCGTTTTCGTGCGATGCTTAGTTTGTATTTTAGAGGGGGTCTTCAACCGCCCCCCTCCCCCCTCCCGAGACGGGGGTGGGGGAATTTGACCGGAAAGACGGCGCGGGTTAATCGGCTGATAATTTTTCACTAGTACACTGATTTATTCCAACATTATGATTCAACGGTAAGATGTTCGCTTCTTCTTCTTTCGACTAGTCCAGGGATACCTGAGCGAATTATTAACAACAAATATAAAGTACACGCATGCTAAAAGCCATGCAAGATTGAGTGAATGATTATCAATTATATTTTTGTATAATAGCGATGCGTATTGTCGCGTATATTTTTGAGTTTGTTTGACTGAAAGAAGGATTCGTGAATGGCATGTGAATGGAATCATTGGGGAAAGGAAGTATGCTGGTCCCTTCTCCCCTTTATTTTTTCGTATTTATCGATATCTACATGAATTCTGGCTTGAACTTCAGAGAATCACCTGGTGACCGATGCACGGTTTTCAGAGGAAAGGCGCGTACGCAGTGGAGCCGAGGGCGGCCGCCGCTGTCGGCCAGTCGGGCCTCATGTCCTTGTACGACGCCATGTTCGCCCAGTACGGCGTGCGCATAGCTCAGGTGAGCCCCACCCTCCCAGCACTCGACCTCGTCTGCTGGCGGCGTGGCAGGTGTCGCCTCTGCTCCGGACGTGCCACGGCGTGCATCCATAGGTATAGGTTTCTGAAGAAGAAAAAAACTGGTTTGACACAGCCAACATTGAGGAGCGGGCGAGTCGCTTCCAAAAGCATGCAAAGCTACATCCCCACTTGCACCGTGATGTCAAAGGTTGTCAGCTTAGTTGTTCAGAAGGGCGGCATGCCGTTTTAGTTGTTTGATGTGTCCGGTGTTGCAAATGGCTACCGGCTACGTAACTTTTGTTCTGCAATTTCCTTGTCCTGCGAGTCGAGTTACTGTTGCCGCCAAGGTCCTCAGTTCACTTGCGGCGCTTGTAACTGTGCTACCACCTCCGGCCTGTCTCGCCTCCCGTGTGCCCGTCACAGACTGGTACTTGCTTTGGACTAGATTGGAGCAAGTACCGTTTGTACTTGGTCGGCGTCCTTCAGCAGCGTTTCCAATGAGTCTCCAAAATATCGTTCGTGGTGAGCGAAAAGTGCGATGCCTTCAAGCAAAACTGTTACACCACCCAAGCTTTCATGCTGACTCCTGGGATGTTCGTTGTTAAACCACTGGTGCAAGGTCGAAAGCGACTGGGAGAATTACAGCTACGGATGTATCGAGACACCAGCACGCGGGAGCGATCGTGTTTTTCCTACCGCCTGAACCGGTCGGCGCCTGTGACCGGTTCCGACTACTCGTCAGCCGGCGCTGACCCGGGGCGTGTCCGGACGTGTCTCGGACACGCCCCGCGTCGGGGCGTCCTCCGACCTCCGTAATGCGGCCCTCTGACGTAACACAAGCCATTGCCACCGCTGACGTAACGGGCACAGCCGGGTCACGACTGGGTCACGGCCTGCACTCCTCCCCCCCCCCCCCGACTGGTGGCGCCGCGGACTCTGGTGGGGCATTGTACAGGACGTGTGTTATCTTATGCGTTCACGTTCGGAACTCCTGTTGGACAATTTCGTTTTTTTTTACCAGGCAAATACGGGACTGTAAGCTTCACATTTTTTACCAGAGGCCATAAGCCGATTTAGTGATACATCACAATGTGCATTGCTTTACTTATTTAATCAGATAAGCAACGTGCCAGCCTGAGTCTATGCATTACAAGGTCAATAGATACAGTCCATAAGCAGGCCGCCTTCTGGATTACGGCGCTTGAACATTGAGATGAATAGTTGATTGTCGTGTGCATTGCGTAGTGCACAGTGCACATGGTTGTTGGTCGGTCTTTTGACATGTCAGAGTCGCTTGGGGCGCTACATAACCAGCAGCAGTTCATGCGCTAAACCCAAATATTAAATGGACGTACCTGCAAATGATCCCCGATACCTCTGTAGGTGTGGTGCTACGCGTCCAAGCAGAACTGTACAATGACTCAATGATAACTGGTTAAAGACCAACTATTAAATGGAGGTGTCTGCAGGTAATACGCGATACCTCTGTAGGTGTGGCGTTAAGCGTCCAGCAGAACAGTACAATAACTGAATAACTGGTTTAGCCCCATTTTGAATGCGGTCAAACCAGTTATCATTCATCATTTCGAACGCGGGCAAACTAGCCGGATTTTGTCCAAAAATCCGGCCATCTAACGAATTTGTCTTCCAGTCTCCTCTCCACTCCTTGGTTCACTAGGCTGCATTGTGGGTGGGCTCGTGGCGCGGTCCACCGTGGGATTATGGATGCCCGTGAATCTGTCGACTGTTGTCGCGGAAGATGTTGCCGTTCAACGACGCCGGTTTGAGCCGTTCTTTCGCACGTCAGTGCGAGACCGTAGTCTTGTGAGAGCGCGTGCCTGTGTCGTGTGGCTGTCAGCTGCAGTCTGACCATCTGCCGTGACCGTTCGCAGATCCTGATCACTCGTCAGGACTTCCACTCGGAAGAGATCAGGCAGAACCTCTACGAGACGATGTCCGAGCTGATCTCGCTCAACATCGTGCCGATCATCAACACCAACGACGCGGTGGCGCCCCCTCCGCAGATCGACGAGGACCTGGCTGGGGTGAGTGGGCCACGCGAGAGGCGGCCCGCCCGGCCGCTCCATGTCGGGTAGGGTCGGGTCGGGTCGGGTCGGGTCCGGCGCTGGCCGCGAGCTCCCGTTGCACTGCACTTGCATGCAGTCACGCTCACGTGCACAACATGCCCTGATGAGTGACAAGTGTGCCGTGACGCGTTTGCCGTGCACTGCACGCATTGGTCTCGCTGCACCGCGTGCCGTGGCACTCTTTGTCGTGCACTGCACGCCGTTACCTTCACTGCATGCTTGCACTTTGCATTCAATTTTGGGAGGTGACTATTCTCGAAGGCGTGAACTCGAACCCTTTTTGTTGTATTCAGTTCCCCGCTGGCTTATCCTGTTTTTGTTGTTGTGCCTCGTTGCTGTTGTTGGCTCCTCTCTCCTATAGTTGGCCGCCGTTTGGTCGTAGCGTGTTGTGCCAGCCCGTTCGATGCCACGACCGGCCGGCAAGACGGCGCGACACCGCCCGCTGGCGGCACGTCGCCACCATGGTCGGTGCTATCACGCCGCTCTCTTTTCAGCTGAAGCAGCAGCACGTGCGACCAGTGAGTGCGGATGACGTCATCAGCTTCGCCGGTCGTGCCAGGGTGCCCTAGCCCGCGGGTGGAGGGACTTGAGCACTATTGGTGGGGCTCAATCCGTAAAGTCGATTAGTGCTGTCAATTCCGTTGGTGGGCCCAACCCATGGGGTCCTTTGTTAAGAGCAGAATGTTGGTGGGAGCAAGGCAAAGATGATAGAGCCCAGACCTCGTCACAGGTATACGAAACCATGCCCTGCCTAACCCAATCTTATGCAATGGCTCCACTGCCGGGTTTTTGTACGAGAATATGCCTGGAAAACCAACGTTTTTCGCTCTAAGCCCACCTTTTTTTTTTGGGGGGGGGGGCTTTTCCACGATTTCACGTGACGCACGCAGTCATGTGAAAATATGCGCACGTTTGCAGTTTTCAAGTGCTGCGACTTGTCTATTGCCTTAGCTGGACTGAAGCCACTATCTCTGATCTTGAGGAGCCAGAGTGTATTTTGCTACTGTGGTGCCGTCGGCAGCGCAAGTCTGGGCCAAATGGGTTGGGGGCTCCGGGTGGCCAGACCCCACCCCAATTATTCGGGACCCCAACAATGAACTGGCTGGACTCCAGCTAGTTTGTTTTCGGACCTTTCGGATCCCCTGGATACAAATCACGCGGAGGAGTCCCCGGTGCGAGTTCCAAAAGAAAATGATCGGGTTCTGTGCGGTCCATCCTCCTCCACTGCGCAGACTTAGGGAATTGCGTCGCCTGGTACAAGACATGAGGAACAGCAACCCAATGACTCACTATCTCTATATTAGGGTGACTGGAGGAGTTCCACGAGTTGCCAGCTAAAGTTTTTTTTTTTTTTTTAAACGGGATCCCAAGACGTCACATTTCCGGACCCAATATCACCAGCGGGGCGGTTAGCGGTAACGCTACCGCAATGCTGCGATCACCTGCAACGGCGCGACCATAGGCAGGCGCGCCGCTTTGTTCGCTTCTCGGAGAGCCTGGACCCGAGCTCTCCAGCCCCGAGCGCTCCTACTCCGTGTTGGTTTCAGACCCAACGCTATGTCTCCTCCGAGGGATTTTGACTGCGGGGGCGCTGCGCGTTGACCACTGCGAGGGCCACAGTCCCTATCCAACAACCCTTGGCGCCTGTGGTAAAAGCAAAACAACGCGATATGTCCGGCGATCGCGGAGGCCGCTACCGCGAATGTGGGAGTGGTTGCCCTCGTAGTTAACATGTTGGGAGAGTCCCCCGCCAGCCGGGCAGTCTGACTGCGGCCTGACTGGTTGACCGTGGGGTCAATCATCTGGTAGTACGCCTGGAAAGCTACCTAGTCTGGTTAAACGTACGGTTAAACAGGCCTTGATTCACTTCAGGCAATTAAATTTTCACATCTTTAACATTGCAACAAAAGGAAACAGCGGCCGTCCTTCACCGGGCCACTACTGTCTGCAGTTTTTGTTCGTGCGTTCTTGTCGCATGGCGCAAGAAGCCGATAGTGTTGTGTTCGCTTGACCAGGCCAGGGACGGTCAGAACTTTTCATGTGACAATCATACGTTTTGGATGAGACGCGTCAATGCAGCTTACGCGATTGTTAAAAAAAAAAAATAGTAGACCTTGTGGACAAGACTTCGAGAAAAACTAGCGTAATGGCAGGGAACAGTTGTTCGACAACTGTATAGCTTGTTCATTGTGCTGCATAGCTAGATGAACCTGCATGGCATGCGATTGTCGGAGAATCCACGTAGACTTGTGCTCAAATTCGGGCAAATGCTTTCCTTCTCTCATCACGCTGCTGTAGCATGGACGTCTGTGCTGGTTTGTATTGGTTCCAATTATTTTTCTAACTAGTATAGTAGACTCCTAATGATTGGAAAGGTAAGCAGAGGGTCTGAAAGTGTAACAAGACCGGTTGCACAGTACCAGAGCACGTATGGAGCATGTTTCCCGTGCAATGGTAAGCATGCGACTACATGCAAACTTTCTTGTTGTCTATATGCACCATTTGTATTGTAACTCTGAGCTGAATTTGTATAATGCTTCCCCCTATGTTACTGTACTTCCGCGTCACTTATCAGTACGTTCACAAAAACATAGCACTCTTGATATGGCATGCTGTCTTGCTACTCACCTCTATTAGTATCCTTCTTGGCTTGAGTCATAGCTAGCGTGATTGCTCTTATCCTATGTTTGCGTTACCATCAGCTAAGAATGCAGGGCTTCTTTTTCAATATGGCAATTTCCGTGGTGGTAGAGATTCGGTCGCTCCACAGGGAGCAGCATGCTGTGCACTCACCATAGAGGATTTCTTCTTTTAGCAGCAGCGACAGCTGATTCTGCCGACTATCATTCTTGGTTGTCACGTACCATGACCGCGAATTGTGATTAACGGAAATTTTGTCTTGTTCCGCATGCGTTATGCTCGTTCTCTCTTCTTGTATCTTTTCTTTGATCTGCATAGGCATCGATGAGCAAGGTATTTATTTGCATTTTTATTTACATTATAGTTTGTTACTTAAAAGCAGTTTCTTTCACGACTGCGTGTTTGGATGAATGAGGTATCAGGAATCTGGCTGGCCGTTGATGTGTCCCATGGCGCAATTTGCGCGCGACTGCTTTTTATCTTATCATACATGAGCAATGTTATCCTTTTTCTTTCCGAGGGAAACCTTTGTTGTACTTGCTCAGTTTATAGGCAGCGTTCATTATTTATATATGCTTGTATTTTATGAATATTCGCCGTTTATATTCTAGCTGACATGGGTGACATATCGTCCTTCCTACAATATATTTTGGCCTACAAATACCTTCATAACTTCCTTTGATGCTGGTATTCGGGACACAGCCGGACATTTCGCCGGTGTTGCGGTGCAGCGTGTGACTGGCGCGACCTCCGCAGGTGATCAGTGTCAAGGACAACGACAGCCTGGCCGCTCGGCTGGCGGACCACGTCAGCGCCGACCTGCTCATCATCATGACCGACGTGGACGGTCTGTACACCAAGCCGCCCGACCAGGACGGCGCGCGCCTCATCGACACCTTCGTGCCGGGCGACGCGGGCGCCGACGCCGTCCAGTTCGGCGGCAAGTCGCGCGTCGGCACCGGCGGCATGGACTCCAAGGCGAAGGCGGCCGCCTGGGCGCTCGAGCACGGCGTCTCGGTGGTGATCTGCAACGGGCTGCAGGACAAGGCGATCACGGACATCGTGGCCGGCCGGCGCGTCGGCACCTTCATCGCCAAGCAGAAGGTCGGCGGCGCCGACGTGGAGGTGCTCGCCAAGGCGGGTGAGTCTCCGTTCGTGGTGTGTGGTGTTTTCGAGCGGACGGCACGCGGGCGCAAATATGAACGTCAAATGAGCTGGACGCATAGGTTCTATTGGCACGATTTAGCCGCATCGCTGTATTCAGGTGGCCGAAGACCGCTTGCTCCCATCCCACCGCCAAGTCTGCGACAACTCTGAAGGGCAGTTTGGCATGACGTGCCCTCCGCACAACAGCTCTGAACGGCAGGCATGCCGCCCCCGCAACAGCTCGGGAGGGGAGCCATAATATCGCCTCCCCGCAACAGATCGGAAGGGGAACTGTAACATCGCCTGCCTGCCACAGCCCGGGAGGGAAGACATAGCATCGCCTCCCCACCACAGCTCTGGAGGGTAGACATACCATCTCCTCTCCGCCACAGCCCGGGAGGGCAGACATAACAGTTTCCCCACCGCAACTCGGAAGAGCAGACATAACATCGCCTCCCCACCACAGGTCGGAAGAGCAGACATAACATCGTACCCCGCCGCAGCTCGGAAGGGCAGCCGGACGCTGCAGTCGCTGCACTGGAGTGAGCGGGCCGGGGTCATCGACACGCTGGCCGACCTGCTGGAGAGCCGCACCGCCGACATCCTGGCCGCCAACGGCCGGGACCTGAAGGCGGCCGACAAGGAGCGGCTGGGCGACGCGATGCGGTCGCGGCTGGAGCTGACGCCGGCCAAGCTGCAGGACCTGGCGCTCGGCCTGCGCCAGATCGCCGCCGACGGCCGGCGCCAGCTGGGACGCGTGCTGCGGCACACCCAGCTGGCCGAGGGCATGGAGCTGCGCCAGGTCACCGTGCCGCTCGGCGTGCTGCTGGTCATCTTCGAGTCCCGCCCTGACTGCCTGCCGCAGGTGAGAGTCCTGTCCTGACTGCCTGCCGCAGGTGAGAGTCCTGACTGCCTGCTGCAGGTGAGAGTCTCGTCCTGACCGCCAGCCGCAGGTGAGAGTCCCGTCCTGACTGCCTGTCGAAGATGAGAGTCCCGTCCTGACTGCCTGTCGAAGGTGAGAGTCCCGTCCTGACTGCCTGCCGCAGGCAAGAGTCCCGCCCTGACTGCCTGCCGCAGGCAAGAGTCCCGCCCTGACCGCCTGCCGCAGGTGAGAGTCCCGTCCTGACTGCCTGTCGAACGTGAGAGTCCCGCCCTGACTGCCTGCCGCAGGCGAGAGTCCCGCCCTGACTGCCTGCCGCAGGCGAGAGTCCCGTCCTGATTGTGGCAGACTAGTCGTCTACAACCAGGACACCCCTGGATTCAGAATACTTCGGTACGGCAATTCAAGTTTGTTTATGAAAAATTGGGTATAGGTATTGGAAGCACATGCTTGAGCTCATTCAAAAAGTTTATCAAGCGATGGAAATGGCGCGCTCCAATTTTTCCCCTCGATATTTGGCGGAAAGAATAGTGGGTGAAGTATTTCATGTTGCCGTGCTATGCCACGTCAGCATGTTTTGGTTGTAGCAGCTGCCACTCCCGCCCTATGGTCTACACCGCTGATCGCATGCCTGACGCAGGCGTCATTTCCTGACCACGACACGCGACACTTTTCCTCTTGGCCACGAATGAGTCTTTTCCGGATTGTCTGCCCAAGATAAGTGTCTCACCCTACCCCTTGCAAGTGACTGCATTGCCCTAATTGCGTGGTGTGGACAAGCGCTGTGTCCAAATCCTGAAATCAGCGAGCTTAAGTTCATGTTCGTCGATTGCCTATGCTCATACCATTTGCCCACATCGTTGCTGTGTTGGCGGATGGCCATGCAGTGCGTTCACTTCCGTCCGACCTGAAGGGGACAAGTAGCCTGGGGGTAAGTTGTTCGTTTCACAATCGAGAGGTTGTGGGTTCGAGCCTCACCTGTCGCTACTCTTCGTCCGCGACCAATTGGCGTGAGATATTGGCGACGCTACATGACTCAACGGTCGATGTGTCGTAAAACCAACCAACCAACCAACCAACCAACCAACCGTCCGGTCTGAAGTCGGTCGCTCCACCGTCAGTCGACAGTCACCACTCGGCTGCTCCGTCCGCCAGGTCGCTTCCCTCGCCATCAGCACGGGCAACGGCCTGCTGCTGAAGGGAGGACGCGAGGCGAAGCACAGCAACGAGTACCTCATGTCGCTCGTCAAGGAGGCTCTCTCGACGGTCGGCGCAGCAGGTGCCGTCGGAATGGTGAGAGCGAGGGTGCCCGGTCCGGAATGGTGAGAGCGAGGGTGTCCGGTCCGGAATGGTGAGAGCGAGGGTGTCCGGTCCGGAATGGTGAGTGCGAAGGTGTCCGGTCTGGAATGGTGAGAGCGATGGTGTCCGGTCCGGAATGGTGAGAGCGAGGGTGTCCGGTCCGGAATGGTGAGAACGAGGGTGTCCGGTCCATAATGGTGAGAGCGAGGGTGTCCGGTCAGGAATGGTGAGAGCGAGGGTGTCCGGTCTGGAATGGTGAGAGCGAGGGTGTCCGGTCCGGAATGGTGAGAGCGAGGGTGTCCGGTCCGGAATGGTGAGAGCGAGGGTGTCCGGTCCGGAATGGTGAGAGCGAGGGTGCCCGGTCCGGAATGGTGGGAGCGAGGGTGTCCGGTCCGGAATGGCGAGAGCGAGGGTGTCCTGTCCGGAGTTCGACTGTATTAGTACGAAACTGACGCACGCGGTTAGGATGTTTTGTGGATGCATTCTTCATCGCATTCCATCCACGAATATGGTCATGCACGAAAATTTCATGTGTTGCTGAACATCATGTACCGTTCTTTGTTCATTTCTTACGAAATCCGCGCTGAGATTCCTGGATTGCACGGGGTGCGCGCAGACTGTGATGAGCTGTCCACGCTCTGTTGGGTGACTTTGCACGAGATTGCGACGCTCATGAGACATGATAATCAGGCCATGATAGATATGGAAAATACATAGTAATTTTGTGAAGATGATACGATTGGGCTGGGTTCTGCACAAATGTATGTAGATGTTTACGCCAGCAACGGCGAGGTTGATCCAAGTTATATCGGAAATATTACAACCATGTTATGTCGGAAATATTACAACTGGCAACACAGTTGACGCACATAATTTATTTATGAGCGACATTTCTCCAAGGCTCGATATCACGGAATATGCATAGTCACCCGCGGCGAAATCCGCGGATGAAGTGATATGGAGAATGCACCCCATGCACCGATTCCTGCTATCTACTACCGTTGTTTCTGTTGCATTTTTGGGCACGGTGGGGCGTCCTCCTTTCTGCCATTTGCGTACCATACCGCATATAACGTCTGGCTGGCGGATGCCAAGTGTCGAGTTTGCTCTGCGCGTTCCTTGAATGTGCATCTGGTGGCCCGTCGTCGTCGCCGCCGACACGCTGTGTCGCTGCCGACTTTGTCGCTCCTGGCGCCGCTGACGTTGTTGCTACTGGCGCTGCTGACGTTGTTGCTCCTGGCGCTGCTGACGTTGTCGCTCCTGGCGCTGCTGACGCTGTCGCTCCTGGTGCTGCTGACGCTGTTGCTCCTGGCGCTGCTGACGCTGTCGCTCCTGGCACTGCTGACTTTGTCGCTCCTGGCGCTGCTGACGTCGCTCCTGGCGCTGCTGACGCTGTCGCTCCTGGCGCTGCTGACTTTGTCGCTCCTGGCGCTGCTGACGTCGCTCCTGGCGCTGCCTGAAGCTCTGGCGCTGCTGACGTTGTCGCTCCTGGCGCTGCTGACGTTGTCGCTCCTGGCGCTGCTGACGTTGACGCTGTCGCTCGCTCCTGGCGCTGCTGACGCTGTCGCTCCGCGCTGCTGACTTTGTCCTCCTGGCGCTGCTGACGTCGCTCTGGCGCTGCTGACGTTGTTGCTCTGGCGCTGCTGACCCGCTGGCCCGCGGTCACCGCTCTGATGACCCGCTGCCGCTCCGCTATACGTGCTGCTGCAGGTCAGCGGACGGGACGAGATTGCTGACCTGCTGCAGCTGGAGGACTGCATCGACCTGGTGATTCCGCGCGGCAGTGGCGAGCTGGTGCGCCACATCCAGAACCTCAGCCGGCACATCCCCGTGCTGGGTCACAGCGAAGGCGTCTGTCACGTCTACATAGACAAGGACGCCGACCCGGAGAAGGCCTTGCAGATCGGTGCGTCAGACTGAGAGCTCTCCCGTACCGGAAGTTGATTAGCATGCAGAACAATGTGTTTAAGCATACAACTGTGCCTTGTTGCCGACAAATCTTGACATTTTTAATATAGATAGGCGCAAACCATATGTTCATGGACAAACCAATATTTCTGAACTCCTGAATTCTGAATTATGTTGGAATCAAGTGGGGTGTACATGAACAGCTTATAATTTAGTCATCGTTGCGTATTTATCTGTCGATTAATTTCCTTAGACGTGTGTGTAAGGCAACTGTGAGAGTTAATCAAACTCAGTGTTTCTCGTGGTCTCATTCCGCACGCTACCGATCTCCACATCGCACTCGACTGGTCTGTTCACCGCTCCTTGTATAATTATCGCTCTTGTACTTTTCAGTCAAGGATAGCAAGTGCGACTACCCTGCCGCGTGCAACGCCATGGAGACGCTGCTGGTGCACCAGTGCCTGCTAAAGGTGCCGGACCTCTTCGACGCGCTCTGCCACATGCTGAAGGAGAACGGCGTCACCATCCACGCGGGTCCGCGGCTGCACTCCCAGCTGGCGTTCGGGCCTCCGCTGGTGCGCTCGCTGCGCGCCGAGTACGGCCAGCTCGAGTGCTGCGTCGAGGTGGTGGCCGACACGGACGCCGCCATCGAGCACATCCACCAGTTCGGCTCGGCGCACACGGACGCCATCGTGACTGAGGACACGGCCGCCGCCGACCGCTTCCTGGCCGGCGTCGACAGCGCGTGCGTGTTCCACAACGCCAGCACGCGCTTCGCCGACGGCTACCGGTTCGGCCTGGGCGCCGAGGTGGGCATCAGCACGGGCCGCATCCACGCGCGCGGCCCGGTCGGCGTCGAGGGCCTGCTCACCACCAAGTGGGTGCTGCACGGCTCCGGCAACACGGTGGAGCACTTCAAGACCGGCCGCAACGCGTTCGTGCACCGGCGGCTGGAGCTGGAGCCGGCCAGCGAGGAGCAGCCCGGTCAGGCTGGCGTTGCCACCACCGTGGGCTAGTCCGTTCTGGAGTGACGTCAGGTCGGCTCAGCTGGCGTCGCCGCCGCCACTGTGACGTCCCCGGCCCGGTGTTTGTCTGACGTCACCACCAGCGAAATGACGGTCACTGTCTGCATCACCGGCTACATCGCTTTGCTATCAAACAAATAGACCTGACTTCAGACACCTGCCACAGTTTCCCTATACTATGACGCATGCTCCTGTTACCATCTTGAAGTCATCACGTCCCTACTGGCATTGCTCTTCAGACATTACACCTCTGCCGCCATAACACTGGTGACGTCGTGACACTCCTGGTGTCATGACACTTATGCCATTGCATTTCTAGCTGTTCTTCACCTCTGACATCCTGACATGAAGACCCGACGTCACCGAATCCCTGACACCATGTCTATGACGTCATCACACCACTGACGTCACCGCCGATCTGACTGCCGCCTGGCCACATGAACAGGCTGAACACGTGGTGGCCGGGATAGTGAAGCGCGTGCCTTAATGCGTCGCTGTACAAATGTGAAAGTATGTCTGACCACCCAGTGTGGCCAGCTAAACTGTTTCTCTGTTGGAACGTATGCACAGTGTACTACAGCAAATCCATTATGAGAACTTTCATAAAAGGCAATATTTTGAGGACCAGGCTAGGCTATTCCATTGTTATCGTATAGTTTCCGTGGTTGCGGTTGTTCGCATCGTTTTTGTATGCAACACTCTTCTTGGCTGTTCTTGAAGGTGGTAAAGCAAGCTTTTGGTGTGGAATAAAGTTTTGTACAAAGCTGTGTTCTTTAAGGGCTGAAAACGTCACTGGACGTCTGCTGCATGGATGAAAATGGCGTTCTTCAGCATGATGGATGTTCTGTTAAGCTTCTGTTCATAAGCACACTGTTAAGATCAGTTTTGGTAATTTTTGTTCATTTTTTTCTTACAAAAAATTTGAATTTTGCTGAGTCGGTGAAGTAGGGTCAGTAAGACGGTATTTTCTGACCATCTGAGTGACTGCGATGCCCATTATAATATCATAAGCATGTAATTCAAGCCGGTGATACGGAGTTCGCGTCTCTGAAACAACATTTTGTCATAGCAAATATTGATATTAATATCCAAATATCCAAAAATAACTGCGTAAAAGGCCCCATGTCGCATCTTTTAGCATCGCATCAACTTAGCATCGCGTGATGCCAAGTTTTCGAAATATCGAGGTATCTATTTCCAGCATCCTTGTTAGATATTTTGTCTACATAGGTGCGATCTGGTATCAGGGATCGTGATTCGCAGGCTAGTGTTGATGGGGATTCGCTTCAGCATTACATTCATGGCATTGTCTGAGCTTTGCGACGCAGTCGCATGGCGTGTCCATGCGTCCCGGCTGCATTGTGAGCCAAATTGTTTTTTTTTCCAAATGCTGGCTGGTACCCCTTGATCACATGGGCGCATCATTGCAACAGTTCGTGTAATCCGAGCTTTCGAAGCCAAATTATATTGTTGGAAGCATATCTAGGTGCGCCAGGCACAAGATTATTTAAGCACGGCTTCCAGCACAGATCAAGTCATAAGTCGAGAACAATATTTTTATTGATACATTTGGAATGTGGATCGACAATTAGAATGGTAGCTAAGCCGGTCTGTACTAAATCAACGGGACTCTAGTTCGATTAAACAAACCAGCCGACGGCGACTCGATGTAATAGACGATGCGGCTACTGGGAGGAAATTCGGGCGTTGCCTAGCAACGATGCTTAGCGTCGCTTCGATTAAACATGCGAGGCATTGTTTAGTCGACTACGTTGTGGATGGTGTGTGTGGGGGGTTGCGAATGTTTCGAATTTTTGGAATATATGCTGGAGGGTATTACGGTTGGAACTAAATGCAATATCCCAGTGAATCGGCGGAAGTGATAGCACTAAGCTAGCAAATTCATGGTCAACGACATCCATACATGCATGGATATGCCGATGGAGAAGATGAAAGATCATAGTAAAATGTGTTATAAAAGATTTGTGGTCGCCGAGAAATGCAAGCAGTTTTCATGTGAATAATTATTCGTCACATACAAGTAACCTTCGTCCCTGTAAGATGGAGGAAGTTGAGGTAAGTGTATGAACTATGTTCAAGGAGCAGGTATCCATCCAGACTGTATGGATACCTGCATACATCCGGAGCGTCGCTTATACCTGGCTTTTAGCGTTTCATTTAAACCGTTCTTAGCAATATGCAGTGTGTATTCCACGGGGGTCTCGACTTATGTCCCTACGACGTTGTCTAAGGTGGATTTGCTCTTCTCTTTCCAGCATTCCAAATGCATTCATTTTTGCCAGTCACCTGCCTCTATTGTAACTTCTCGTTAAAGTGTTTTAGTGTTTTCCGGATTTGCCTTCCCTCTTGTATGGCCAATTAGACATAGGTACATACCTAATGTAGCACCTGTATGTCAGGGCCGCACCTGCATGCATCGTTTTTTACTCGAAAATCATTTGGGAGTGCTTTTCACTCCCCCTCTCCCCCTTGTCTTACATTGAATAACGCCGGAACCACTGCCGCTACTGGGATTACACTTCGGATACATTCAAGTAACCTACCAGGCCAGGCCTTGGAAGGAAATCGAGTGCAAAGTCATCTCAGATCAAGTCAATATGGCATCATGGACTAAGTCTGGTGCTCACATTTCGGTACGAATTCTCCGAATAATGGAAGGTTAGAATGAATAGGTCGGTGCAGCCGAGAACGCATTTAGTCGGTTATGTATTCGAGCGTGTCAAGCCAATCTTATCCAACGATGACCTGACTCAAGGTGATATGAGGTAAAATGTGTGCATGCTATGCATGCGTGGTATTATTGTGCTTCGTAAGTGGTGGAGTGCACTGGCGACGACAAATGCCCATCTGTGAACCACACACCTATCAATGACCCGAGACATCACCCATCACTAAACATCATCCCTATGGCTATTGAGTGGCCTGTTTTTTCTTTTAAAAATTCAAATGTTGAAAATGCCTTGTCCTCACCTTTCAAGAGTAAATTCACACTGAATTCGACATCAGTACTTCTCTTGTTTATCTTGTTTATCTTGTCTTGTTTATCTTATAGTTAATACAGAAGCGAGTTAAGCTCAGCAGTGCTATTCTCCGGATGACTCATCAGGCCACCCCGTCTATATGATGCACGCTCAGTGCTTCTTTGCACAAGAGCATTCGCATTGGCTAACCTAGGTTACTATATAGTAGACACTTAGATTCCTGTAAGCAAAAATTTGTTTTAACAAATGATATCTTTACCCATGATAAAAAAGTCTGGTTCAAAAAGCAACGTAAATTCATCAACATTTAAACCTGGTACAGATTTGTATGCTTTTCGTTAGGACACAAGGTGGCACCAGCAGATGAAAGTTGCATCGATGGGGTGGGTTGCATCGGTGGTGTAGGTTGCATCGACGGTGTGGGTTGCATCGATGGTGCGAGTTGCATCGATGGTGTGGGTTGCATCGGTGGTGTAGGTTGCATCGATGGTGTAGGTTGCATCGACGGTGTGGGTTGCATCGATGGTGCGGGTTGCATGGAGGTTGTGGGTTGCATCGATGTTGTGGGTTGCATAGTGTGCACTTCATAAATTTGCAACCACATGCCTACTAAGTATTCCTTTTTGTGTTCAATGGCCCTATATATGCATGGCAAATTTCATCCGCAACACTTTTAGCCTACCAAATGTCTATTCGGATTTTAACTCTAATTAGTCCTGGATAGCATTCATTGCCTTCACTTGTTTGGATCGCCCTCATTGCAAAGTAACATAAAAGCAAACAGCAAGTACAGAGTTTATAGATCAGTCCATAGATCGCATCAGGCTTTGGTACCGTGCGGTATATGGCATAATGCAGGATGGACTTGTTCCCCATGGAACACCAAGACTCTAACCTTATCCACTTTCAGGAAACCGTTGCTTCTACTGGCCCCGATGAATCCGACGGGAATGG